>JAOWBW010000173.1:1881675-2028452 GCA_026119855.1 Campanula takesimana | reverse complement strand
CAATCTCCGCAAGAAGATATTGCCCCGCACTGGTGCTAACGGTCTGCGGAAATCTTCTCTCAAGATGAAACGACTTTACAATCGTTAATAGAAGCACTTCAAATTAACGATTTTGGCGAACATAGCAGTGTTTGACACTCCCAGACATTAAGGAACTTATGCAACAAGATGATTCTATCTTCTAACAGATGCTTGAGAATTCTTTGAATTCTAACAGAATTCCATCGAATTCAGTTAAGTATTTAACTGAGTTTGTTAAACTCCGTTAAATATGTGCTTCTCTACTTCTGAAATGAAGAGAGAGGATTTGTGTGATTCACTTGAGAGTGAATGACTGAGTGAGGAATGTCAATCTGGTGGGGGGTTTAAATAGAATCTGAAGAGATGGGGTGCCTTTGGGAATAGGCACTAATGGTGGCTAGTGGACTCTCATCGTTGGATCAGATCAGGATGAAGGGAGGAGATCGCCCGGATCGACCCAGCAATCCGACCCGTCTGTTCGAAATGTTACGGGTCGTGCCCTTACCCATTCCTAATCGACGTGGCTCCTTGCTCCGATCGCGGATCCAATCCGCCCCGACTGAAATGGGCCTCACCCAACCTAGCCCACTTTGACAAAAATTTAAGCTCCACAGCCCAGTGACCGATGCGTACGTGCGAAGTACAAAGTCGCCCTAAACCGCCCATTCCGCCCTTCGTACACTTCGCACGCTTCGAGGTCATGGGTTGATTTTGAGCAAGCCCAAAATTCACCCACTTCCCCACTAACTTAGCATGGTTGGCCCAATGGACCACTTAAGCTTGGAAGCCCAAGTCCACACTTGATTGGAACATTCTTAGATGAGTTATATTAAACACTCTCATCTTTTTTATTCTCCAACAATGTAGGATAACCAGTTGATATCCCATAACTCTTCATTACCCACTTCAACTTGCATACTTTATACATTAATTCTCATTCACCGAATTGGTTTTGAGAAAATAAATATACCACACTAATCTACTCCAAACGTAGATACAATTATGCAATTAATTTCCATTTACACAAAAAAAACCTAATAGAATTATTGGTCAAAAGTTGGTCAAACCTCACTTTTCCAAAACTAAATTCCAACAATCCTCCACATGAATGACAAACTTAATGCATGCATGAATGCAGACTTGTTGGAAGTTTCGGCGAACCATTACTGCATCAGGATAGGTAGCTTCTGGCTTTGAAACTTCCTTAGTAAAATACTATCGGATATACTAGCCGTTTGGTAGCGCGATGCTTGAACCACGTGCTGTATAGTGTATACCAAGACAATAGTACTTACACAATAATAGCTCTAACATGTTTGTTCTCACGTTTTGTCCATTTCGGCCTTGGACCGTACTTGACTTCATAAGTGGTCCAATTGAAGCAGCCTATTACTTCTCAATTATATAGGGATCACTATAAGAGTAACCTGCATACTCCACCACAGGTATATGAATCATTAAAGCTTTAAGTTACCCTCACCACACGTCATCAGGATTTACTTTTAGCACTTGATGACTTCTGAGAATAGGTTATACTCCCTCCGTCCCGGAGTAAGAGTCCCTCCCCCAATTTACGCGCTTATTAATAAATATTGGATGTGATGTAAATGTTGTAAGTGTGAAAGTAAAGTATGAGAGAGAATGAGTGGAGAGAATAGTGAATTGATTGGTGTTTGTGAGTATAAAAGTAAAATAGGAGAGAGAATGAGTGGGGTGAATAGTAAGATTCTTTGCCATTTTAGGAATGGACTCTTACTCTGGGACGTGCCAAAATGGAAAGTAGGACTCTTACTCTGGGACGAAGGGAGTAATAGGTTTCAAGTGCACTACTAGAATGTCCATAATTTAGTTGTCTCATTGAACCAAGGGCATGGGATCTCCATTTCTCAAGGTTAAGTGTCACTATGGATTTCTTTGTTTGTGTGGGTTTTTAACCTCATTCCCCTTACCAAACAATTTGATCTCTTATTCATACCTTCTGGTATACAGATCTGCTTTTTGACTTCACATAAACGATTATGATAGTCCTATCTGAGATCAATTGTTTTATGTTTTTGCATCTATGACCATAAGTCTAGATTTACCATACTTTATGCCTTTTTCCTATTTCACATTGTCGTCACAATTCTTTAGGATATGTAGGCATAAACTTATTCTAACAAGGAATTATTTCCAAGAATTTATTAGACCATTCAGCTTATTTTTAAGCGTTGTCTAACAACTATTAACTAGATTCCCTTTGAATCGAGTTATCCATGTTGTCTTGGAAGATTTCATTGACACTGCTCCTCCATCTATGTGAACACGTTTTCACTTTGGAGTTTATTAGTGTCTGATATTCGATCAGTATATCCTTTTCATACTATTGAATATCTCATCTATTGTAATCCGTAATCACATGTATATCCTTAAATACTCCAAGTACCTGACTATAACTTCCCAGTGATTGATTACAATACATTTAGACTTTTAGTCTTTCTAGAATGATCAGTCTTTTTGAGTGATCAAATTCTCCTTAGCGGTCAGTTTCTTTGAGTGGTTAGTATCTCTGTATCGATCTGATTTCTCGCAAAGTCAGTATCTCTAAGTGGTCTGACTTTCCGAGTCTACCCTCTAGAGTATACCTTTTAAGAATCTACATTACAGAGTCTACCTCTCAAGATTCTACCTTCTTTAGACTTCTCATGAATCCATTTATCGAGAGTCTATCTCATGAGACTTTATCTGATTCTCTTGACTCTACCATTAAAGAGTCTATCAATTTAAGAATCTATCTCTTCAGAGTCTATGTCTCGAGAGTCTATCTTCGAGATTCAATCTTCAAGAGATATGCCTTTTCAGATTCACAAGTCCGTTTCATCAGAGTTTATTTCTCAATATTATTTTCCTTTAGAAATCTATCTTTGAAATTATGACTCTCTTCGCTATTCTTATTGAAAGTCTACCTTTTAAGGATCTATCTTTAAAAAATTTCCTTCTATAAATTCATCTTTCAATATTTAAGGACCAATTTGTAACCCAACGGTTAGCATCACGGAGGAAGATCAACCAACTTCCAAATATTGTATATATGATGAACTATCCATTTAACTGTTGATATTTTCTTTAACAGTTTGCATTTAATTTTATACCATAGAAAATAAGGACCAAAAGACTATTTCCTTTGTCCACCAAACTGTGCCTAGGTTCGTCTTCTTTAAGATGAACTGCTTGCACTTACTTATGTTCTCTTACTAGAACATATTTATTTCATCCAATGAAATATGGTCTAAAGGAATATCTAATTCCTTATCTTTGGCTTAAGTATTTTTACTTTTAGCCTGTACCCCCACACTTGAGGTGTACCCCCACACTTAAGGTATTTCTAAAACATCATTCGATTATTACATAATTCGTAAGGAGTTTTATCAATTCCTTTCTTGAGTATCTTATTAAGAACGTAGTTGTACGGAGTATTGCTTCACCCCCACAAATTTTCGACTAAGCCTGACCATTGCATTTATCATCTCCTTAAGAGTATGAATCTTGCGTTCAGCTACTTCGTTTAGACGAAAGAGTATATGGTGCTGACATTTGGTAGATTATGCCGAATTTACAACATAAGTTTTCAAACGAAGCAATATATTCTCCTCTTCTATCATAATTTCATTCTTATAAGTCTGGAAAGCCTCAAAGGCTTCATCCTTATTAAAAGATATTCAAAGCAATATCTTGTGCCATTGTCTATTAAGTACTTTTATCTCACCTCGAGTTTGGACAAAATCAAGAGGTGTCGTGTTCTTCGTAATATTCGCTTACACGCAAATTTCACACATGTCAGTTGAATCGAATTTATTAATGGTAATTAATTCTTGACTCACTAACGTCTTAATTGTGTTGAAATTCATGTACCTAATTTATCAAGCCATAAATTAGAACCTTCCTATAAGAAACACCAATGTCCTCCGCATCCAGGCAAAGTATCTTTTTGCAAGAACAAACCTTTCTTGGTCAATATAAATTTACTTGACTTGAACCCTAGTCTAGATCCAGCCTTGCTGAACAGCGATCTGGAAACTATGTTCTTGTGAATGTCTGGGACATGCAGCACATTCCCGAGAGTCAGTTCTTTGTCTGAAGTCATCTTCATTACAACTTTCCAAGTCTCATGACGTTGGAAGTAGTAGAGTTTCTCATGTACAGCTTCCTTCCAATTAAGGGGGTGTATGATGAGAAACTCTCCCTATCAGCACATATATGGGGGTAGTCCTATCGTCTATTCACCATTCTTTTGGGTTGACCTTCAACTTGCTAAGTTGGCTTCAAACCCCATTAATGCTCAATCAAGCCTATTCAACCTTTTGATGACGTTGGCTTTGATTCACGTTGTCCATTTTCTTTCAAGGAATATGACAATCTCTACTAAGTGAAGAGTTTACCACATTGTACCAGATCTTGGAACCGGTTTCTTGTACCAAAAAGTTCCACAACTCTTTGGCTGCCTCCATGAGACATTTCTCTAGGTAACGGCATCACTTATCCCACTCAATATGTAATACGACATATGAGGTTCTTATGATCCATGTCTTTGCGGATCATGGCTCATCATCCGGATAGTCGGGTTATCTTCTTCCACGAACTTCTTTAGACAGAGGGTGTTTAACTCAGATTTTAATCTTCACAAATTTCTTCAATTTGTAATTCCGCTCCATGTTGTCAACAATGTCTTTGAATCACTTGTGTGAATATTGTTTCCCTTCTCGTTATCTTCAAAGCTCTTCTAGTTATCCTTCCTTAGAAACCGTCATACTTCTCGTTAAATCTCTAACGATAACGTCCTTCGGTTATCCATCATCATTGGCTCGCATTTGTCAAAACATTCAAGAAAACGTCAATATCTTCTTGCGATTGTTAGAAAAATTTGTATAACAATAGTAATGGTTTTCTTGAACTTAACGATAATGACAAATATAAAATGAACCATAATAAACTTAACGGGGCATGAAATAAGGATAAATAGAAATGCAAATATTAAATCAAACCGGGCAATAAATGAAGTCGAGTCTTGTGTTGGACACAATCTCCGCAAGAAGATATTACCCCGCACTGGTGCTAACGGTCTACGGCAATCTTCTCTCAAGATGAAACGACTTTACAATCGTAATAGAAGCACTTCAAATTAACGATTTCGGCGAACATAACAGTGTTTGACAATTCCAGACATTGAAGGAACTTATGCAACAAGATGATTCTATCTTCTAACAGATGCCTTGAGAATTCCTTTGAATTCTAACAGAATTCCATCGAATTCAGTTAATATTTAACCGAGTTTGTTAACTCGGTTAAATATGTGCTTCTCTACTTCTGAAGTGAAGAGAGAGTGATTTGTGTGATTCACTTGAGAGTGAATGACTGAGTGATGAATGTCAATCTGGTTGGGGGTTTAAATAGATCTGAGGAGATGGGGTGCCTTTTGGAATAGGTGGGAATAGGCACTAATGGTTGCTGGTGGACTCTCATCCGTTGGATCAGATCAGGATGAAGGGAGGAGATCGCCCGGATCGACCCAGCAATCCGACCTGTCTGTTCGAATGGTTACGGGTCGCGCCCTTACCCATTTTGAATAGACGTGGCTCCTTGCTCCGATCCGCGGATCCAATCCGCCCCGACCGGACTGGGCCTCACCCAAAACCTAGCCCACCTTTGACAAGTGCAAAGTGCGCCCATTCCGTGCTTCGCGCCGCTTCGCGGGTCATGGGTTGATTTTGAGCAAGCCCAAAATTCACCCACTTTCCCACTAGCTTAGCATGGTTGGCCAAATAGACAACTTAAGCTTGGAAGCCCAAGTCTACGCTTGATTAGAACCTTCTTAAATGAGTTATATTAAATACTCTCATCTTTTTCATTCTCCAACCAATGTGGGATAACCATTTCATATCCCATAAACTCTTCATTTACCCACTTCAACTTGCATAATTTGGACATTAATTTCTCATTCACCCGGATTTGGTTTTGAGAAAATAAATATACCACACTAATCTACTCCAAACGTAGATTACAATTATACAATTAATTCCCATTTACACAAAATGGAACCTAATGTAATTATTGGTCAAAAGTCGGTCAAACCTCACTTTTCCAAACTAAATTCCAACATGCTAAAAGAGAGTTGTGATTTTCTTAGGATTCCCACTCTTTCAAAATGTCATTAATATAAATAATTTTTTCATGAAATTTTAATCTAATTTCAATTACATTATTTTAATAAGTTTGAAAAGCTATTTTTTAAACGAAAATACTATTTAATTTACTATACTATAAGCTTTGTGATAGAGACGAATTACTGTAAATTTCCAAAACTTGTCCATAGCAAAACCTAATTTCTCAGATTCACCATTTGCAACAAATGGTTTCACCCACATCCCTCCACCATCTAGTTTAATTTTGTTTATTAACAAATGGAAACCCATAACTTCAACCCACACCCCACCTTAAGCTCCTTTGTCTGTAAAATGAGATGCATATAAAATCTTAGCCCACAATCTTTCAATTCCACTTGACACTTGCACACTGCCATGGACCACCAAACTGATTCCTCACATTTTTCTTATTTTTCTTGGAATACCAAACTGATTAAATTTGGAACCAACACAAAATTAATGAGTACACCTGATTTTTTTTTTAAATGATTTGAAATTAGAATTATTAAGTGACAGTTTTCCATCTTTATGTGTTGTTTTTCACACGCAAAAATAATATTCTTTATTGTTTATTTCTAAGGGAGTAATAAAAGTTTAATGGTAATTGTTACTATATTCATCGTGAAAATAAAGTTGCACTTGACAATTTAATTGTTTTAAATATATTTTTATTGAAAATATTGTTATAAGCTGCTTTTTGAGTAAGCCCACTCATTGGTTATCAAAGTGGTTGTGTGAAGTCACTATTTATATATTTAATGCGGATTTCAAAGTTACATTCGTAAATTTGAATATTTTAATTTATTGTAAAATCTATAGTTCAAATACTTATACTTGGAAGTTATTCATGTTTAAACAGAAGAAAAATACTTTATACTTTATTTCATTATTTTTAGATTAATTGAAGTCCAATAATTAAAGTAAAGTATTTTCTAATCATCTTTTGTTGTGTAATAATTTATTTTTTACTATTAAATTAATTTATAATTATAATTAATTTAAATTGATTAATTAATCCTAAAATTATCTGTTTTAGTTTCACATTCGTTATTAATATTTTCATTAGTTAATATTGTAGTTCAAGTAACTTATCTTTTTTAAGAGTTATTGTGTCAACCAAAAAATATAATTTATTAAAAATATAACTAAGGGGTGGTATCTTGTGAGAACACCTAGATCCGTCTTATAGAAGAGACGGGTCGACCCATGACCCGTGTACAACATTCTCCGCGAAGTATATGATACAAACCCATACTCCACTCAAAATCTGCAACGTGGCAGCGACCCATGGCTCAATTTTTTAATTTTTTTTTTCCAGAAAAAAAAATTCGTTTTTTTTGTTTTTATATTTTTTTGACTGTTTTTTTCGTTTGCCAAAAGTAATACTTAGTATAACTAAATGTAACAACTGTGTTACTTATAAAGTAACATTGTTTATAAGTAAACGTAACACCAGTTTTTTTTTTTGTTTTTTTTAAAAAGTCCATTTTACTCATCTTTCAACTGTAACACTAACTATAAATACGTGCAACACTAACAATAACTAAATGTAATTATCGTTATACTGAAATGAAATAGCGTTTTTTCAGAATATTTTTTTTTTGAGTGTTTTGATTTTATTTTTTGAAAGAAAGTAACATTTGAAAATAAATCTTATATACATGAATGTAATTATTAGTACAAGTAACTGTAACACTTTAGTAGATGAAATTGTAACATATTTCTATAGATAATGTAATACTTTTACATGTATCATGATAAATGAACCAATTGTAACTTATTTTTTGAAAACATATGGATATACTATTATACAAGTAAACGTAACTATTTTACAATGTTATTATACAAGTAAAATGTAACATTTATTTATAAAAATTGTTACTTCTTATTTTTACAATGCTACTAACACAGGTGTTTTTAGTTATAAATTGTAAAGGGTTGAATTATTACTTTTCTATACATATGTGTTACAATTCTGTATAGACATTGTTACATATAAGTAACACGTTCGTTACATTTTAGTTATAATAAGTATTACTTTTAGAAAATAAAGAAAGCGTAAAAAACACTGTTACTTTTCTATATATATGTATTACTTTTATGTATATAAACTCATATAAGTAACACTTTTGTTACTTATATGCAATAGTGGTTTACCTGTGAATCCAACATCCAGAAGCAACAGTAGGGCAGCTGAAATTTCTGGAGTATTTTTCAACCTCAAGGCCCATACCCAATTTGCAATTATGGACTTCAGGCCCAACTCCAGATCATCATAAATTCATTTTAGGAAACCCAAGATCACATTATCTAAATCTTGAACGCTCCATTCTATTGATCTCTGATCTGCGTTAAGATTTTTCACCAAAATTTTGCTCGTCTAGATTAGGATGGGAGTCATGGGACCCAACCAAAGGAAGGATAGTATCGCAACTACAAGAACATCATCATTCTGACGGACTCCTCTCAAGCTCGGGACTACATCAAAAAAAAAAAACAAAGCGAGATTGCACCGTTGAAGCAAGTCTATCAGACATCAACTATCTCTGCTCTAAATGTAATAGTATTAGTAATTTAGTATTATAAAAGTAGATAGAAAAGTAGTTCATTTTGCCCATATTAATGCTAAATATGCTAAGAATTTGTACCATCAAAGAAAAAAATCTCATTTAATTTATTATGGACATTTATTATGAGACGGAGTGAATTTGTTTAAAATTCACTCATATTAGTGACCATAATAAATTAAATGAGATTTTTTAGATTTTCTTTCGAGGATTAAGGAGTATTATACTCACTCCGTCCCATAATAAATGTCGCACTTTCATTGTCCGTACCAAACTAAATGTTACAGTATATTCCTAAAAAGTAAAACGTCTTAGTGCAAATTTTCTATTGTAGTTTGTGCATCTAAGGCTCCGTTTGTTTCGCGTAAAATAACTTCCGGAAAATGTTTTCCCCATTTTCCGGTGTTTGTTACGCACCGGAAAATGAGGAAAATATTTTCCGGAAAATGGTTTTCCCTCTTTTCTAAGTAAAATGACTTACGGATTTTTACTAAGTAAATCATTTTCCGGAAAATGTTAACTCTCTCACTCACACCCAACTCTCCATAAAACCCCACCCTACCCACTACACCTCTAACACCACCCTCTTCATCCATCCTATCCACCACCCCCACCACCCCAGCACCCACCCCCACCCTACCCCACCCCCCACCCCACCCAAAAAAAAAAAAAAAAACTTTTCACTCATATTAAAAAAAAAATGAATATCTCCACCACCCCCACTACCCCAGCACCCACCCCACCCCCACCCTACCCCACCACCCCACCAAAAAAAAAAAAAAAAACTTCTTTTCACTCATATTAAAAAAAAAATTTTGAACATCTCCACCACCCCCAACTACCCCAGCACCCACCCACCCCACCAAAAAAAATAAAAATAAAAATAATCTTTTCACTCATATTAAAAAAAAATGAACATCTCCACCACCCCCAACTACCCCACCACCCACCCCACCCCACCCCCACCCTACCCCACCACCCCGCCCCACCAAAAAAAAAAAACTTCTTTTCACTCATATTAAAAAAAAAAAAAAATGAACATCTCCATTCTCAACCAGCCCCAACTACCCCAGCACCCCACCCCACCCTACCCCACCACCCCACCCACCCACCCAACCCCCCCACCCACAAAAAAAAAAAAAAAACTTCTTTTCATTCATTAAAAAAAAAAAGAACACCTCCACCCCCCCCCAACTACCCTACTACCCCCACCCTACCCTCACCACCCCACCCACCCACCCGCCCACCCCCTAAAAAAAAAATTAAAAAAATAACTCATATTAAAATTATTTTTGAACACCTCCCCCACCCCCACCTACCCCACCCACCCTACACCCCCCACCCCCCACCCCACAACCACCCATCCCACTCCAACCCAAAATCTCCACCCACATTCAATTTTTCTCATAATTATTCTTTTCCTCATATTAAATTATTATTGTTTTCATATTTTCGGAAAACATTTTCCTTAGATTTACCAAACAACCAAAAACATGTTATGTCATTTTCCGGAAAACATTTTCATTTTCCGGAAAACATTTTACGGGAAATCATTTTCCGGAAATTGTTTTACGCGAAACAAACGGAGCCTAAATAAAGCATATTTCCTCCGACTCAAAACAAAGTAGCTACTTCATTTAAGAAACATAAATAAATTAAGAAAAAATGTTGGAAAAGTAAGTGGTGTAAATGGGAAGGAGGGATAAAGTGGGGTAGAGAATAGCAAGTGGTTTGTTGTTGTGAGTGAAAAGGAGGGAGTGAATGGAGTCTATATTTTTTGTTTATGAAAAATGTTGCTTTCGAATAGGACGCTCAAAATAGCAAAATGAGTGTTTTGTTATGGGACGAACGAAGTATTCCTTAATAATGTTGACTAATCAAATATAATATTTATAATAAATTGAATATAATATTTCTTATGAGAAGAAGAGAGTATTAATCATTACTATACATTTGAATATATGTTGTCGTTTTTGTACGTTAGTACGGAGAAACTTTGAGCAATAATTTTAAATTTATGTAACCGTTCTAGTGAAAATTTAAAAATCATTATTGATAGTATTATATTGGTGGTGAAAATCTGGGAAAAAACGTGTTTTTCCCTAAGGTTCCCGTACAACGTGTTTTTAAATTGGCGCGATGACATTTTTTTAATTAACTGACACTTATTGACACAACCAATGACACTTTAATAAGTGCCGATATCAATGTTAAAAAATGTCAGTGTAATGGTTGACACTTTTAAACACTAACACTGACACATATGAAAAGTGTCAATTCCAATGTTTATAAACGCTAGTTTGAAGTACTGACACTTTGTAATATTAACACTCGCCATTTATAATGCTCCTAGTTATTTACGAAAATGTCACCGCTTGTTTTTTTAAAAAGCGTCAGCGGCTTTTGAAAAACACGTTTTTTCCTTTGCTTAAGGTGAAACAAGTTTTTCACAAGACCAACTCATATTAGTGTATTAATAACAAATTTTACAATTTTATTATGATAATTAAATCAGCTTAGATTTATTGCTCAATTCGTACTAAAATTCAAGACAACGACATTTATTCCGATAAAAGGATTATCATTCATTTTAACCAAACAAAGGCAAGCTAGTTCAAGACGGTAAGTTGCTACGGAGAAAGGAACAAACCCTCCGGTACCCTATTTCTCACTCTGTCCAACCTCTCCCTACTAAACAATGTGGTTTTGACTCCAATTCGACAAACCATTTTTCCATGCGAAGTTGATGCTTGACTATTTTTTCTAATCTAATATTTGAGAGTTAATTTTTAAATAATCCAAATAGATCAAAAATGAAATAGAATTGCTAAAATATTTAAATGCTTGACCATTCACAATCATGACTTTCTATCTATATGAGTATTAAGAAGATATGGTTTTAGTGTGCATTTTTAGAATTCCTTTTTTTTTTTTTTGAGAAATTTATTTGGAATCCATTTTCATTTTTCGATCTACTCCCTCCGTCCCACCTCACTTGAGACCTAAGAGGTGGACACAATAATTAAGGAAAAAGAATAAAATAAGGCAAATGTGTGGTAGAAAATGAAGAGAGAAAAGTGAGGTAAATAGTAGTGCTGGTTGAATAAATTAAGTGGTGGAAAATAAAAAGAGAGAATGAGTGGTGGGGTAGATTCAATATAAAGTTATTACAAGTTGGCTATTTTGAGAAGCGCAAAATTTTGGGAAAAACAAGTTGGCTATTTTGAGAAGCGCAAAATTTTGGGAAAAACGCGTTTTTCCAAACGATTAGGAAAAACGCATTTTAAAAAAAAACGCGGTGGAATTTTTGTAAATAATCAGAACTTCTCAACGGTTCTGGATATCAATATAAAGGCTTCTGGATATGAGATTGATAGCCAGAACCTTTGAAAATGATAGCCAGACGGGTCCTTGATATCAATATAAAGCTTTCTGGATATGAGATTGATATCCAGAACCTTTGAAAGTGATAGCCAGAACCTTTGAAAGTGATAGCCAGAAGGGTTCTCTGGTTCTAGATATCAATATAAAGCCTTCTGGATATGAGATTGATACCCAGTATAAAGCATAATACCGAAAGTACCCCTAGCTAGGGTTTTCTGTGCGACACTTGCTAGGGTTACTTGGACAGCACTCTTCCTCATTCTTTGTGATATATTTTGTTTCCTTTATTCTTGTGATTGTACATATCTCCTTCCATTATCATCTTGGTCTAGATAGGAAAGTAAATATTGTAATTATCTAGGTCTCTTCATCTTGTACTATAAATATATGTTTCATGATAACAATTATTTTTTGCCAATCCTTTATGGTATAGAGCTTGAGATCCAAAACCCTACCTCCCTCTCTTCATATTTTTCGGCACACCACCCCCACCGTCATAATGGCATCTCCCGCCACCTCCATCACCAACTCGGTCAACCCGGCCAACCCCCTCCTCCTTGTCAATCTCACCAACTGCCGCATCCTAACACCTCTCACCTATCTTACTTGGGCCTCCCAAATCACAAACATCCTCTTCAGACTTGATCTTCTCAAGTTCGTTGATGGTTCACACCCCAAACCTGACGACTACATCACCATCACTCACCCAGCCGTCGCCGCCTCTTGCAGTGAACCCGCCAAACCCGCTACCTCTACTACCACCCCCAACCCTGCCGCCACCACATGGAGCCATCAGGATCGCCTAATTCTTGGCGCTCTCCACGGCACCCTTGATCCAACGGTTGCACCCCTTATCCATCAAGCCACCACCTCCCATGAAGCGTGGGAAATTCTAAAAACTACCTACGCCAACCCTTCCCGTGGCCATATACTTCAACTCAAAGACCAACTAGACTTGCTCACCAAACAATCTCTTTCCATCACTGACTACATGCACTCTGTGAAACATCTCACTGATAACCTTGCCTTTCTCGCTAAACCTATGGACACCGAAGATATAGTAGCCAACATTCTCAAGGGTCTCGATTACGACTCTTACAAACCCGTTATTGACTCCGTACGTGCCCGGGATACTCCCATCACCTTTAAAGCCCTCAACGAAAAATTAATCCACCACGAACTCACCCTTAAACAAGTCACCCAACCCACACCCTTCCCCACTACCGCCTTCACAGCTCACACCCGCCCCACATTTCACCGAAACTCTCCCAAACAGTCCCATCCTACCCCCCCTCAACCGCATACCAACTCCTCGAACCCTAATCATGCTCTATTCAAGGGCCACTATCAGTAATGCCGCAACATTGGCCACATCATCTCCATGTGTCGCCAATTCAAACGCGACTACCCCCAAGTTATTTTCCCCCCTCCAACCACCTCCCGTGCACCCCGTCCCACTACCTCAGCCTCACCCCAAGCCCACACTGCCGCTGCTCCTGTCCCATCTCCTCCTTTTTCTTGGCTCATTGACAGTGGAGCCACTCACCACCTCACCAATGATCTCTCCAACCTTGCCCTCCACAACCCATACAACGGAAGTGATGACGTCATTATTGGCGATGGCACCTCCCTCCCTATCTCCAACATAGGTTCTTTTTCTATTCGCACCTCTTTTTCTAATCTTCTTTTTAATCATGTTCCTCAAATATCTCGTAACATTCTTTCTGTTTCTCAATTTTGTAAAGACAATAATGCTATAATCGAATTCTCAAACTCTTCTTTTGTTGTCAAGGTCAAAGCAACGAACCACATCCTCCTTCTTAAAACCCTTGAGAATGGAGCTTACTTGTGGCATCCCTCCTCCGTTCAAGCTCACCTCAGCACCTCTTCCTCAGCTTCCTTCTGGCATCATAGATTAGGCCACTCCCCTTCTATTATGTCTAGTTTACGTAGGATATTTTCTTTATCAGTTTTACCTACTATTTCTCCATGTAATTCTTGTCATATCAATAAAAGCCACAAGTTACCATTCTCTATTTCTTCTCTTAAAACAACTTCACCTCTTGAATTAATTTATTCTGATGTTTGGACCTCTCCTGTGTTTTCACATGATCATTTCAAATATTATGTCATATTCGTTGATCACTTCACCAAATACATTTGGTTCTACCCATTAAAGCACAAGTCCGACACCTATACAGTCTTCAAACGCTTCAAAGCACTAGTCGGAAAATACTTTAGCCGACCCATTATTCAACTCTACTCTGACAACAGAGGTGAATACCTCAAACTCACCCCATCTATCTCCAACGATGGGATCTTTCATCTCACCACCCCCCCCCACATACCCCAGAACATAATGGGTATGCTGAACGCCGTCATCATCACATAGTTGAAACTGGCTTAACACTCTTAACCCATGCCAAACTTCCGCTCTCTCTATGGCTATACGCCTTTACCACTGCTACATATCTCATCAATCATATGCCCACTCCCACTCTCAACCATGATTCTCCCTTTCTTTGCCTCTTTCATCACCCGCCCAACTACGACAAACTACGTAGTTTCGGCTGTCGATGCTACCCGTGGCTCCGGCCCTACAACCCTCACAAACTAGCTCCCAAATCCATACCCTGCATCTTTGTTGGCTATTCGCCTACCCAGAGCGCATATAACTATCTTAATCCTCTCACTTTTCATGTCCACACCTCTTGTCATGTTCTTTTTGTCGAATCTGAGTTCCCCTACCTAGCTCTCACCAACACTCCACCACCTACCTCTCCCTTTTCAGTCTCCCCATGGTGTCCCCTTACTATACCCATCCTCCCCAACCCACCTGCTCCCATCACCACTAATACACCCCAAAACCCTCAACCTACTTCCCCGCCCTCACCTGCAGATCCGCTTGCACCTTGCCCTTTACCCAATCGGACCCCTCTTCCCCACCCCTACCCGCACGAACCACCTACCACACCCGGACGGACCCCTCTTCCTCACCCGACCGAACCACACCTAGCCGGACCCCCCTTCCCCACCTGATCGAACCTGCTACCACACCTGCCTGCACCCTACCTCTACAACTATTCGCTCCCAGCCTCCCCCTCAAACCACTAACCCCACTCCATCCACTCAGCTTCCTCCCCCACCCTCACCTCGCACCATCATCACTCGTCTCTCTAACAATATTATCAAACCCAACCCCAAATATGCTCACATATCTATGACTTCATCTCTCACCATTCTACCAACCTCGACCAAACATGCCTTATCTATCCCTCACTGGCGCACTGCTATGATTGAAGAAATTCAGGCCCTCACCCCGAAACAACATATGGTCCCTTGCCCCCCCCCCACATCCGCTCATAAATTTTTTGGCTGCAAGTGGGTCTTCCGTATCAAATAAAATCCAGATAATTCTATCAAAAATTACAAAGCCGGTCTTGTCGCCAAAGGTTTTCACCACACAACCCGGCATCGACTACTCCGAAACCTTCAGTCCCGTTGTCAAACCCGTAACAATCCGCCTCCTTCTCTCTATTGCCACTAGAAACAACTGGCCACTTCGCCAGTTAGATGTCAACAATGCCTTTCTCTAAGGCCACCTTCAGGAAACCGTTTTCATGACCCAACCTCCAGGCTTCGTTGACACCAATAACCCTTCCTTTGTGTGTCCCTTATATAGAGCCATTTACAGTCTCAAACAAGCACCTCGTGCTTGGTTTACTGAACTTAAGTCCTATCTCATCTTATATGGCTTTCATCCTTCTCTCGCTGATCCCTCTCTTTTATCCTTAAAACCACTCCCTCCCCCCTCTACCTGTGGTTTATGTGATAACATCATCGTCACTGGCCCATCCACCACCCTTCTTCAGTCATTCATAACAGTCTCTCCGCCCGTTTCTCTCTTAAAGACCTAGGCCCTTGTCCTACTTTCTCGATGTTGAGGTAACCCCGAATAGTCATGGTTTGCTTCTCACTCAAACCAAATACACCCATGACCTCCTTACCCGCCATAACATGATTAATTCTAAACCTTTCCCCACACCCATGGTTCCCCACCCTCCCCTCACCAACTCAACCTCTCCCTCACCCGCCTCGACATTTCATTTGCTGTTAATAAACTAGCCTAGTTTATGGTCAGTCTGCAACCCTCTCATTGGCAAGTGCTCAAACGTCTGCTACGCTACCTACATGGTACTCTCCTAGGACTTCAGTTATACAAGTCCTCTCCTTCTACCCTTCATTCTTTATGTGATGCCGACTGGGCGGGGGATAAAGACGAATATGTCTCTACCACTGGCTACATTGTCTACCTTGATCGCAATCCCATCACTTGGTCTTCCAAGAAACAGCGTGATCTTGCACGATCCTCCACCGAAGCAGAATTCAGGGCAGTGGCTGATGCAATCGCCGAAGTTCTATGGGTACGCAATCTGTTAACTGAACTTGGTCTTTGTCTTCCTCAACAACCAGTTATTTACTGTGATAACCTTGGTGCTACACATTACTCAGCAAATCTAGTATTCCATTCTCGCATGAAGCACTTAGCTCTCTCATTCCATTTTGTACGCGAACATGTTCATCGTGGTGATCTTCGTGTTCAACACATCTCTGGTAATGATCAGCTCGCTAATGTCCTCACCAAGCCTCTTCCTCATCTCCGGTTCACTCAACTCATCTCCAAGATCGGTCTCTTCCAAGGATCGTCTGTCTTGTGGGGGCGTATAAAATATAATACCGAAAGTACCCCTAGCTAGGGTTTTCTGTGGGGAACTTGCTAGGGTTACTTGGACGGCACTCTTCCTCATTCTTTGTGATATAT
Source organism: Campanula takesimana (assembly GCA_026119855.1). Taxonomy (NCBI): domain Eukaryota; kingdom Viridiplantae; phylum Streptophyta; class Magnoliopsida; order Asterales; family Campanulaceae; genus Campanula; species Campanula takesimana. Next base: position 2,011,479 of record JAOWBW010000173.1, on the reverse strand, counting down.
TTTGTTTCCTTTATTCTTGTGATTGTACATATCTCCTTCCATTATCATCTTAGTCTAGATAGGAAAGTAAATATTGTAATTATCTAGGTCTCTTCATCTTGTACTATAAATATATGTTTCATGAATAACACAATTACTTTTTGCCAATCCTTTAGCCAGAACCTTTGAAAGTGATAGCCAGAAGGGTCCTGGATATCAGTATAAAGCCTTCTGGATATCAATATAAAGTCTTCTGGAGGTTTTGAAAAACACGTTTTTCCTAACCATTAGGAAAAACGCGTTTTACAGGAGACCAACCCTTTGAGAAGATCTCAAGTGAATTAGGACGGACCAAAATTGAAATACTCCCTCCGTCCCGCTCGAATTAGGATTCTTGGTCAAGTAATTTATACTTTGATCAATAATTTGAAGAAAAATAATGATGCTAATAAAAATTTAAAAATTGTTCTTGTATCATGATTAATAATAAACTAAATAATTATTTTTTAGATTTTCATTAAATAATTACTTTTTTTCAAATTTTTAGTCAAAGTATAAATTATTTAACCAAGAATCCTAATGCGAGCGAGACGGGGGAGTAAAATTAAGTGAGCTGTTGTGCAGATGGAGTAGCTAAATATGCTACATGTGTTAAGAAAGAGAAAATTTTGGGGGAAACTAGTTTGTCCATAAGTTATAAAAAGTCCTGTTTTTATAGGGGTTAAAGTTTAGGGTTTAGGGTTTAGGCCTTTTAGGGTTTAAGAAGAGATAAAAAAAACAGGATTTTTTATAACTTATGGAGGAACTAGTTTCCCCCAAAACCAAATCCAATAAGAAAAGTCTTTAGACGTTGTGAACCCTTTTTATTAAGCCAAGACTCCAAGTCAAGATAAGAAGTACGGATTACTTGAAAGATCTTTGTGATTGCTTTTAGAATAAAGTACAATATTCATTAGATATGTAATTGACCAGCCTAATGAAATCATAAGATACGGAAGATTATGTGCGTATTTCATAGGGCACTTTGAAAAAGACATTAATTTTTTTAACCACTAAACACTAAAGTTTTACATTAATCTATCAAAAATCTATCAAAGTCACTAGAATATAAGAATAGATTTTTCCCATTTGACAATATGGTCGCGACTCGTGAGATCACTGAAACATTTTTGTTTCTTGTTTCATGGACCTATGTACTATGTACTATGTACTAAGGACCAAAGAGCTTTATCTCAATCGGTATCCGGTGTTACTTTCCTATGCAGATGTTACGAGTTTCAATCCCGTTAAGGAGATTTGTATTAGTCTATTTATTTTTAGGCCCCTTTGTAGCATTCAGGACGTTTTGAATTAATATAAATAATAGAAAAAGACCTATATATGTACCAAGGCTTTAATCCTTCATCGCGTAATAAATGTTGCGGATTTCTTTTTATTTAAGCTAACACAAAATCTTGGGAAAAACGCGTTATTCCTAACTTCCAGGAAAAACGTGTTTTAAAAAATGCGGTGGCATTTTTGCAAATATGTTGTACTTCTTCAAAAAACGTGCGGTGGCATTTTTGTAAATAATCAGAACATCTCAATGGTTCTGGATATAATTATAAAACCTTCTGGAAATGAGATTGACAGCCAGAATCTTTGAAAGTGCTAGCCATAATGGTCATTTTTGTAAATAATCGGAACTTCTGAACGGTTCTGCATATCAATATAAAGCCTTCTGGATATGAGATTGACAGCCAGAACCTTTGAAAATGATAGCCAGAAGGGTCCTGGATATCAATAGAAAGCCTTTTGGATATCAATATAAAGCCTTCTGGATATGCGATTGATAGCCAGAACCTTTGAAAGTGATAGCCAGAAGGTTTTTTTGAATTTTTTTTAGAGTAACAGAGGTGTTAATAGATGGCCAGTAACAATGTTTAGGATGACTAGACGTGACCATCCGGTTATAACCGGCGGTTAATGGTTATAACCGGCGGTTAATGGTTGTAACCATCGGTTAGGAAATCCGTTAAGTTCTAACTGTAACTGTGATGACCCGAAAAATTTCTTATTTTTATTTTGGAATTTAGTTATATTTATTAATAATGAGCAGTAATAATTAATTATTATACTTGGGCTTTAGTTGGGTCAATTAAGAAGAACACTTGTTGGGTTACAATTTTAATAACAATGATAGGTTGTTAAATTATCTAATTTGGACCATTTAAAAATATTATGTATGGTGCTTTGACTTTGGGCCATTTGGGTTAAATAAAATTAAGAGAATTGATTGGGCTTGACTTTAATCAAGGGTATAATTTATTTAAGCATATATAAGTCTTTTTACGCTAACCCTAGCCGATAGAAACCATAGACAATAGTAGCCGCAGTAGAAACCTGCGGCAAAGCAAGGGAGCTGGGGCGGCGGCAGCGGAAAAACGAATGATGGTGACATACATAAAGAGGTAATTTTATTATATTTATTGAGTGTCAATTATAGAGTTTTACTAAGTAGATGGATGCATCTTGAGAGGAGTACTATGTTAAAAGTATAAATTGGGCTAGATAGTTGAAATGCATTCATTATAAAAGTGGGAAAACAATGGCAGTATGTGTGTCCGTGAGATTTGTGTGTTTAATGTGTGAGTGTGTGTTGTCGTGGGTTGTTTGCAAGAAAACCAAAATAATAAAATGACAGAGAATGGGTTTTATGTGGGAATATGCATGGTGCAGGATGTCATACTTGGGGTGGATGCATTGGTGTACTTTTGTAGTGGGAGTTGTACCACAAATGGTGTAGCATTCTTGGTCTACACTTTATTTAGGTTTTGTAGATTTTAGTTTAGAATTAGATTTTTTTGAGGAATAGGTTAAGTGGATTTTGGTGTCGACTTATGTTGATTGAACTGTATATATTTACTGTTCTTTTATTTTATTGTTAGATCTTGGCAAGCGGTGCTAGGTGTGCTCGTACACATTCAAGGGTATTATATAAACACAACTAAGGTAAGGGATTGTACATCATTTAGGTTATTGCTTCGCTATATTACCGTTTCAGTTATTAGGCTTCCGCATTATATTTTTGGCGATGTACGTTCTTTTATACGGTTAAACTGACATTGTGTCAGTAATTTGCTTTGACTCCCTCGGTCACCGTCTTTTGATAATCCTTTGTTATTCGTTGCTAAATTCGTATCATTTGTTGGCCCTTTGTTAATTCGTTTGCTAAATTCGTATCCTTTGTTTGTCAATACGTGAAACCTTTTGTGAGCTTTTGAAATTCGTATTTCGTATAAAAAAAAAAGAGTTTTGATGAGATAAGCTTTTGAAAACATTTTGTATCCTTTCAATGAGCACATAATTAAACAACTCGTTACGGCGGGGTATATTTGATTTTGGCCTGAAAAGGCTTTGTTCACTGCTCAAGAGGAGTGGTGAGGTGATCCGGATTCACTGTTTAGACCCTGCGGGGTAATTTTGTGTGCTCTTCGGAGTATTTGTCCCTTCGGGGAATTTAGGTTTGAAAAGGTCATTAGACCACTTATGTGATCATGATATCTGTGAGGGGTTTCGTTATTTACGGCTGGTATGGGACGGTCATAAATAATTAGATCTCTCGAGTTAGTTTTGTTCAGTTATCAGTCCTTTGAAACTTCTGAAATCTGTGAGTGATTTAATTATTTATAGCTGGTATGGGACGGTTATAGATAATTAAATCATTCGAGTTTTTTTTGCATCTATTTGTCATCGTTTGGAATTCCATAATATCTGTGAGTAATTGAGTTATCTACAAACGGTATGGGACGGTTGTAGGTAATTAAATTACTCGAATATGTTCTGTTAAATCTATAAAACCTTTGAGATTTTGCTAAAGCGTTTGAAATTCCTTTTTGATTTTGTACTCATTGATATTCCTTCAGGTCAACTTCTCTTTAGTAACCAGAGGGGTTGTATATGAACTTACTGAGATTTTGTTCGCTCACCCTTTCATTCTTTTTTTCTTTTAGGTAATAATAGAAAAGATTTGAGACAGTTGGAGAAGCATTGGCAAATGTTCGCAGAGTTTTTTAGATATGATTTTCAGGCTCTGTTATTGTATCTTTCAGGTTGTAGTAAGTGAGTTTGAGAATGTTATGTACAGTTGTTTATGAAGAAAAATAATAATAGCAAAAGTGTTATTTAAGAGTGTTTTGTAGTTTTAGAATTGTGAATGGTGACGTGGCCGGACCTTGGACCCGTAAAGTTTGGGTCCGAGTTTCGGGGCGTTACAGTAACTTAACCGGCTAACCGTGATGTCCGGTTACAGTTAACCGGTTAACCAGTTAACCCGGTTAATCCGATTATGTGATTTATTTATTTATTATTATTATTTAAAAAAAACATTTTTTTTTTTTGCAGTTTTTGTTAGAAAACTAACTGAAAATCGTCGAAAAACTGACAGAAAATGAAGGAAAACACTAATTTTGTTAGTAAACTAAAATAAATTGTTTAAAAACTAACTGTAATTCTGAAAACTAACTAAAAAATGTTAGGAAATTGACGGTTAATATAGACGGTTGAATTGATGGTTAGCTTCCCGGTTATAAGCGGTGGTTAACCGGTTACTAAATGGCCTAACCTTAACCGAACCGTGTAACCGACGGTTGACGGTTGAAACGGTTGGTTGTTGGCCTGTTATGGCCGGTTAAAAACCGGTAAAAAACCGGCGGTTAGCCGGTTATGATTGAAAAATGGTCACGTCTAAGGATGGCCAGTTACTGTGTTACGAAGGTCCAGTGAGTGTGCTGAGGACCGCCATATGATTTTGAAAAACACGTTTTTCCTAACCACTAGGAGAAACGCGTTGTACAGGAGACCAACTCTTAAGCTAATGTTGCGTTTGTTGCATGGAGGTAGGATGCATCTGATCACATTAGGCGCTAGATGTTGAATGTTGAGTGAGGCTTTTATTCGTTAAGAAAGGATTTTGATTCTCAATCATTAAGAGGATGTTGGACGTATTCATATGAATAAAATAAATACTTATATTTTATTTATTTAGCGATGAAAATCTTCCGTTGTTATTTTAAAATAAAAAAAAATAATAAATCCATCGTTATTCTGTCGCCATATTTAAAATATTACATTTGTTTATTTTTTTTTAAGTAAATAGCGACGAATAAATCCATCGTTATAATAAAAATAAAGAATATATAATTTAAAGTTAATATCCGTCGTTACGTCGTCGTTAAGTTGTCGGTGCATAATTCGCGCACTTTTTTGGCGCCATTATTACGATGGATTAGCGTTGGACTTTTGGTCGACGCAAAATCTGTCGTTATTCCGTCGGTAATTATGTCGTTATTAACCTATTGTGCTTTCCTATCTAAATCGTCGGAAATCTGTCACCAATCCATCGTTATCTTTCGAAAATAGCGACGGATTTGTGTCCCTCGCTATTTTTCGTCGGTATTTTATAGTTTTCTTGTAGAGATGTTGAATGAAAGAATTAAATCATGCATCTTATCTTTAAATTACCATATATTGTATTAAGCATCAAGCACTTGATACTTGATGCTATCAAACGGAACCTAAGTGTCACATCAATAACACCGAAACAGTCATAATGCACTTATCGAGATGAGAGACGTTGAATGCATTGTTTGAGTTGGGATACGAAGCGCTTACGTAATTGAATACTTTTGGGGTTTTGAAATTTTCACTTGTTCAATTTAAGTGTTGCTTGGAAAACTTGATTGGCATTTCACCACTTATACGAATTCTCTTGGTTGTCGTGTGCTTAAAGCAAGATAATTTACAAGCTTTACAAGCTGTGAAATGTTATATTATAACTATGGGAGTAAAGTTTTCGGTCGTTCGTCGAAAGAAGTATAATGTTTCTATTTTGGGGCCAGATTTTTATAAGGGTCCGAAATTAGCAAATGTTCGCAAATAGGTGTTTGTTTTTTACAAAAATGACAGAAAATTAAGTGAAGTGATCACATGATGTGCACATGTATGTTATTGTTTGGCGTTTTAGTCATTTACTCTTATTCTTCTAGGTTAGTTGTTAGTTTTTTTTTTTACTAATAATTGGGCAAGGAAAATCGTTTAAACTTTTAAATCTGATAAGTTGAGAATTTTATTTAACCATTTATCCACAAGTAACAATTTCAAATTAGCTTCAGTTAAGTTACAAGTGCACTGCACGTGATCACTTAACTAAAATTTCTAATATTTCAATAAGAAAAAAAAAAAATCCTTTTTGATAACATTTGGTAACTTTAGACGTTGATATCTAAAATTAACATATCGGACCTCCTTCTACGAACAATCTGAGAAATTTCGACCCTTATTTATAATTTACCCGCTATTGAATGAAGGTCTAAAGCAGTGTCCAAATTATTCTTGGAATGGGATGCGTGCTTTACAAGACATTGTTCGCATTAGACTATGTTGGTTGGTAATCAGGATCGTATCATTTTGTGGGATGATCCTTGATTGCCCCGTTATTTCTTTTAATGTTCAAGTTCGTCTCTTAGTGTTATTATGGTACGTAATTTGTTTCTGCTTGGGCATAGATGTTGGGATAAGAATTTGTCAATTCCTTGTCTGATGCAACTGATTCACATGCCATACCATCTAGATGTATACCACATACTATCTCTACCTTTGAGCCTACTATTGGAGGACGACACTCGTTTTTGGATTTACACTCAGGATGGGAAATATTATGTACAGCTTATCATATTGCATGTTTATAGACGGCATAGGGTAGCACATGATTGGTTTGGCCTTTGGAATATAGAAATCCATCTAAAGGCTCGTTGTTTTTTGTGGCAGATAACACTAAAAGACAATGTTTTCTCTTGCTAGAACATACAACAACAAGGGATTGTTTCCGCTGAGATGTGTTGCTAATGCAAATCTAGTCGTGAAAATGAATGACACAAAAATTCCCTTTGATATTTTGCCGCTGAGATGTGTTTTCACTATACAGTATCTTCTATCGCATCATCACGTGACACTTTTGTGGACTAGCTCTTAGGCATGATTAATACTCTCTCTAGTCAAAGCTTGGTTATGTTCATCGTGGTTATATGTGCATTGGAGAGAGCGTAATCGTGTTTAGCGCTAGAAATCATAATCATCCTCATTCCTTATTCATAATGTGGTCCAAATTTTGAGGAACTGACATCAGATTTCCTACCCGATGTCCACATCAACCATCTGCCTGACTCTCGTGCCTCGCTGTGTTTGGCTTGGTGCCCTCCTACACAAGGTTATTTCAAATTCAACTTTAACGCCTCTTTCTTCGAGTACACAAATGAACCTGAATTAAGCATTACTATTGTTGGGTATGCTAACTCATAACCTCCTATTTAGAGTTTAAATTTTATCGATCCATCACCTATATATTATTTTATAAACTTTAGGACCATATATAAGAAGTATTTATACTTCATTTTTTAAACATACCATTTTATATAATAATAGGATTCGTTTGTTAAAGTCCATAAGATTCAAAATATGGTTGGTGTGCCCTTTCACTGCTTGTGTACCCCCTCAATCAGTTGGTGCACCCCTGTGAAGACTTAGTGGAAGTAAATGTGGTTTGCTCAAGTAGTCAGTGCACCCCATTAGTGCTCTATATATGCGCCCATTGTACTCAACACTTCAATCACTCAAGACTTACAAGATTTGAAGACCTTGAAGATCTGAAGAATTCATGACAACTATGCCTAGAATCCAATGGTGGACCAAGACCAAGATACCACTCCAAGATGAAGGTATTTTATGTCCACAACAACTATCAAATTGCGCTGTGTCTAACAGCTGTAAAAGGATACGTGCTCCAATCAACGATCTCCAACACAGTTCTTTTGAAAGATTCAAAACGGCTATTTTCTCAATCCCCTTATAAATACTCTATAACGCCAACCATTTGAAGTTGCTAGAGTTTATGCATTGAGAGAAAGCGCTTGAAGGTTTGAAGGATTCTCTTCGATTTCCAGATTATCAAGAACGCCTTCATACATTCATCCCTAGCCCAGATCCTATAAAGCCTTATAACACAAAAGTTTCTTGTGCTCTAAATCATATAGATCTAAAGAGTCTTGATTCTTAGAACACACACTCACCTCACTAACTTTGATTTTTTAGATATTTCCTCCTGAAATACACTAGGTTTTGTATAGGATTTCCTCCTTAATAGATTAGTGATCTTTTGAGTTGATTGATTGAGCTCAAACTTGTAATTTGTAATCATCTAATTAATACAAGATCTAGTATTAAAATCCAAGACTAACCATCTTGGTAAAAGACGTAGAACTTTTCTAAATCAAACATTTCCAAATATTATGCCTTTACTTATTGCTTTATAATTCTAAGTTCTCATTTGTTCTTATTAGATTCTTATTTTTTCTTAGTATATTTCTATCCAAACTTTAAGCCTAAAAACTATTCCTTTGTTTTGTGCGCCCCTTTCTAGGTTATTTGCGCCTATTCTTACTTATTAAATGTCGATGCACAATTCACTATTTCATTAGGTACATATCACGCTTATTAATTTAGTACGCATTTGCCACTGAATTGTAAAAGGGTTTGAAAAGAATTTCAAAACAACTATATATCCCTCCTCTAGCTATTTTTCACACCCTTGTTGCCTATTTGGGACCAACAGTCATTTATGACAATAGTGGTACTTTTGTCACTGCACACGCTGAGTCATTTTAGGACAAGTATGGTTTCCTAGGGTGAGGCTTTGGTTATGTTAAAGCTTAGTCTTGTATAAAGGACTTGGGTTTTAATACATTAGTGTTTGAAATAGACTCTTATGTTGTCCACCGCATGATTACTCGGGCTTGAATGGAAAACACAGAATTCGATAGAATTATATTTTTATTAATATATGTGTTCGGATATATGCCTTTGAATCAATGGTGTTTGGTTAAGGGTATGTCCGTACGAAATCAAGTAATTCCGCATATGCAATAGTGGCACGGCCATGCAGGAGGTGGAAAATCGCATGTTTATTTGGCAATGATTCAACCATACAATTTGTAAAGCATGACCGTGTAGTAGAAATCCAATAGATCAAACCATTCGGCCTAACTTGCACAACTATGCAATAGTAGGTACACGACTAGCTGGGCCGAAGATGGGCCTAATTGCCGACTAAGTTTGTTTGTTCTCCAAGAATAAGGATTATGTTCTATGAGAAGGATTAGGAAATCTAGAGGGTTTACTTTCTCTGCGAGTACAAAGATTCCTTATTGTTTAGGGTTTAGGTATTGAAGAAAATATAAATACTACACTCTCCCCTAAAATAATTAATTAGCATAAAAGAAGTTCAGAACTAACTAGAGAGTAGTTCAAGATATAAGAGAAATCTGTAATTCTAGATTTATGATTTGCACAGTTTAGAATTATTATGAATAATAATCCATGCACTAGATTAATGAGATTTGTATATGTGATTGCCAAGTGATAATAATATTCTCCCGTCGCCCATGGATGTAATCAAGTTGGTGAACCACATAAAATATTGTACTCTTGTGCGTGGAATTTATATCCATGTTTCGCTATTTTCTTGTTTTGCTCGAACAATATGATTGCTACTTTAAACACATTCTTGGTAGTTCATGTTAAATGTAACGTTAATGGTGCGACAAATTTTATTAAGGGTTACTCGTACCTTCAACAATCCTTATATTTTCGGTGAGCCTTCGGCCATTATATGGCACCATATAACTTTTTTTATGCATACAATTGTGTTAGTGCTAACAGTGGTGTTACCCTTGGAGTTACCAGACGAATGTTGCTAAAATTGTTGTACATTTTCTTGCAGAAATAAATAGGAATTATTATTGTATTAATAATATTTTGCAAGAAATATATTTGGTAGGTCCAAAAGTAAGTTGATATATAGTTTGGATAAAGCTATAAAAGTGGAAGAATTAAAGAAGAAGTTATGTATAACTCATGTGCATTAAACACATGGGAGAAAGACTTGGTCTTTATTTACCTGTTGGACAAGAGGGTACAAGGCGTGGAAGCTTCAAGTGTACAAGGCATAGAAGCAAGGATCAAGTAGTGGGAAAGTGGTTCCTAAAATCAAGGAGAAAGTGGCACTCATATAGAAACCAACTCACCCATCACACGGCTGGCTACTTGAGTAGGAACAAGTATTGGTCACCAAGATAAAGGCAAGGATGGAAACAAGAAAAGACACACCTTCACAACCAATTCTTGCACACGAGAGAGATCTTCCACAAAGTTTTTAGTCTTTTAATTAATCCTCTTTTACTCAATTATTTTATAGTAATTTCCCCATACTCAAAAACGTTTTTCTTGAGTGTGTTTATGTTATATTAGAGAAGAGTTGTTCTTTGTGGGTAGCTCATTTATATCCATAGATAGTGTTCGTATTATCTCTAGGGATTTTTTGGCCTTTATACTTATAACTTATATTAATAGAAGTCTTCGCCTTAGGGCACTATCAATTTAAATATTTTTATATATAACTTGAAAAATATACGTCTCTTGTTGTTATTTTCCGCTGCAAACTCGTTTTAAATTTTCTATGTTTTGGATTTGTGAATCTGTCGTTAGGTGTTATCGTTGGTACTATCCAACACCATTGATAACACTTTCTGGAAAACTGGCCATTGACATTTTTAATTGGCATCAGAGTCGTGCACTTAACATACTAAGTGTTCGGTTCACTTGTCATGGCCTTGAATCTTGCTAATCCATCTCTTGAGAGACTTTCTATTTTTTATGGCTCGAATCATGCTTACCTTAGTAATAGTGAGTAACGAGAGCTGGAAAACATTAAAGAACATGATCAATCAGCCATGTTGATCATGGCTTGGGAGCACTCAAAGTTAGATTTTGAAAGTGTTACGTCTGGTGCTTTCCAGAGCGAGATAACACCTAGCCTAACACTAAGCAGATATATTACTTTTAAATTTTCTGACAATTTTTGCTTTCATGGATCAATTAATGTTGATGCAGGAAGTCCAAATGAGGAGGATTTAAGCAAATATGAGCTCATTGATGAGTTGAAAGATTTCATCAAAACCTTCTTTAAAGAATAGAAGAAAGTGAATAAGATTGTGGAGATCTTAACAACCAAGGAGAATCATGAGCTAAAAGACTCTTTGACTCGGCTAGAGGTGCAATTACAAATATGGATGTTGAACTTTTCAAAGTCAAGTCCAAGTTGACAATAGCCGAGACCACCTTCAAAAAGCTCAACAAAAAACCTTTAAAATTGAAAGAGATGCTCAACTTGAGTAAATCATTTAAATCAGGTATTGGTTTCCAAGAATTTTTAGACAAGACCACTTCTAATTTGGTCAATGAGGAAGATAAACATGCTTTTGTAAAAGAAGGTGTAAATGATAAAGATTTTTCCTCAGTTAAAACCTCTGAAAAGGTTAAAGTGTGTACTAATTGTCTCACTGCTGGACATTTTAAAAACAAGTTTCATACTTGGTTAAAGAAAAATCAGTCCGGTTCTTCAGTGATACCTGAAGTGTTATCCAGCACTCAAGATAACACTGTTTGTCAGATGTTAAAAATTTTAAAAAGAAAACTTGATATCATAAGACAAATCTGAGATGTGATGTTGTTTTACTTCTTTGAAGACTAATATCTCAGGTTCATGGAACTTTGATAGTGGTTGTTTACATCATATGACGGGGACAAAAGTGTTCTTGAAAGATTATGAATCTATCCAAGGAGGCACTGTGACATATGGGGTGGAGGAAAGAGCAATATGATTGGGAAAGGGACACTTGATGTTTTCGGATTCCCTGCCTTGAAGAATGTCTTGCACATTGATGGATTGGATCTAATTTAATTAGCATTGGCCAATTGTGTGACGACAATTTAGATGTAAAATTTAATAGAAATAAAGTTTTGATAGAACTAACATTTGTGTAATGTCAGGAACGAGATCAAGTGGCAATTTTTATCTTGTTGGAGATAAACAAGTACGCAATTCAATTGAAATGGATAACACAATTTTGTGGCATCAAAAGTTGGGACATGCCCATTATCAAAACTTGAAAGAAAATTATCAAGTTTGAGGCTGTCAAAAGAGTCCCTAAACTGAATCTTAAGAACAAAATTGTGTGTGTGGGCTACCTTAAATGTGAGGAGACTCATGTTACCCACAGTGTACCCAACACCGGGAGCAACAATTAGGAACAACACTGCTTTCATCTTTTACACGTGGATTTGATGGGTTCAATTGAGGTAGAAAGCCTAGGTAAGAGATATATTTTGTTATAGTTGATGATTTCTCTAGGTTTACATGGGTATATTTCCTAAGAGAAAAAATTGAAAATTCAGATAAATGTAAACTCTTGCATTACAAAATCAAAAAGATGTTTTGCTCATCTATTTTTTGTATAAGATCCAATCACGATAAAGAATTTGCAAATGTTTCCTTTTACACTTTTGTAAGAAAAAGAGGATAAACCATGATTTTTCGGCCTCTAAATCCGTGAACAGAATGGAGTGGCCGAAAGGAAAAATAGGACATTGCTTGATATGGCCCGTGTTATGTTATTCTCAAAAAGGATTTCAAAAATATTTTGGGGTGAAGCTTTGAGCACGGCTTGTCATATTTCCAATAGAGTTTTGCTAAGATCCAGTATATCAATGACACCCTATGAGATTTTGAATGGGAAGATACCGCATGCACATTACTTCCATGTGTTTGGGTGCGTATATTTCATTTTAAATGATCATGATTGCTTAGCTAATTTTACTCTAAGAATGATAAACCATTTTTCTTGGATATTCTCAAAACAATCATGCATATTGAATGTATAATTTAAGATTGGAGATTATTCAAGAATCTATAAATATTGTTTTTGAAGATCTGTTAAGTGTTGTAGATTAACCAGCTGATTATCCTCTTTTGGTTCTACTGGAACAACCTCAAAGTGAATTTTACTTTCATGTTGGGCCAGATGTTGGCATAAGTGTGAGACCAGATATTGGCCCCAGTGTTACCACACCTGAGGTAACACCAGAGATGACACCAGATGTCAGTCTAATTGCAGAAAATGAAAATAATGAGAGCTCCAATAGAATAGATGATCACGTCAGAAGAGATCTCTCTTTAAGAATGCAAAATGATCATCTTATATCCCAAGTGATAGGGGGTTAGACAAAGGGATACAAACAAGACATACGAAACCGGTTAATTATCGAGACGTAGTAAGCTATGCTAAGGTAAACCATTCATGTTTCGTTGCTAAGCTTGAATCTAAAAATATTTTTAACTCTTGGAAAGATGAATATTTAATTCAAGTTTTTTACCATAAGAGATTTTCTAACTTTATGATGTCTCTTGTTCTGTGTCTTGTTTAAACCTCTTGGATCATCCTTGTTGTTGTACACTACTTTTAAAAAAAAACAATTTCCGTTTTGTTTAAGCCTTCATGGTTGTACTTGCTGACCTTTTTGTTATGGTATGGTAAATACTTAGCTTAAAACTCTTGTTGAGATCCCCTTTGTGCTAGATGTATGCTTAAAGTGACAAAGTCACTAATCTAGTGTTATTGAAAGACAATATTAATTAAAAATACTCCTTAATTAACTCGGGGCATGGCATTTGCTGCGATGATGCTCCCTTGCCAAATGGGAGTATAAAAACGTTGGTTTTATACTTAGTATTAGGACATAGAGGTCGCTACTATAGTGTACCCTACTTGAAATGTATAAAATTTAACTAAAAGTCTTTACATTTTAATAAAAAAAACTCGGGGCACGGAGCTCGCTACTACGATGCACTCTTGTTGATAAAATAAGTGTAAAGTTTGCTTGAAAAATTGCCTAAGTTCTTATATGTTGAAGCTACATGAAATTTACAAAATCAAGGGGACTATTTTCAAAAGTGTTATCCTAAGTGCTATCAAAATTGCCTATAACACATCTGCAGGTGCTACCTATTTTTTTATATAAAAAAAATTGGGATTTTTTAATTAAATATCGGATTTCCGAAAGTCTAAATTAAATGATGTTTTTGAAATCAAATAGGTTTTTTTTTTTTATCAAATCCCATGTTTTAGTAACTTGGTGGAGATAGAGAGTTAGGTTCAAAGTCAATATTTTAAATTTAAATTGATTTGATACTGATTCTATCTCTAAAAATTGATTTTTTTATTTATTTATTAAATTTTGTTTATTTTGTTTTAATAATAATAAAAATGGAGGGCAGATCTTATTGGGTAGTTGATTAAAAAGGGGGTAGTATGAAGCTAGAATTTAGAGGAGTAAACTACAAAACCAACCCGCGTACTATGGCCCCAACATCACTTTGACCTGCTTACTATGAACTCAGTAAATATAGCATGCGTACTATAATTTTATGATTAGTTTCCCTAAGAATTCTAACGCCAGTTAAAATCTTAACGGATCTGTTAATATCTTAACAAAAAGTTTAGATTTAAATTTTATAAATTGACCCTAGATTTTAAAATAAACCCCTTATCATCATCTTCTTCCTCCATTATTTCCTTCATAGTATCTCACCCTCACCAGCCAAATCCCGCCCCACCTCAACCCACCCACCACCGACCAAATTCACCCACCACTAGTCTCCACCGCCGACCACCAAGTCACCACCGCTGACAACCACCACCATCACCGTTAGACAAAAATGTTAGTTACCTATAAAGTAACCCAAATCCAGCACTTGTTTAGAAAAAAAAAAAATCCTAAATCAAGCCCTAAATCAAGATTTCCCCAAATCAAATTCTAAAAAAAAAAATTCCTCAAATCAAACTCTACTTTTATATGAAAGTAGATGGGGAAGAAGGGTTTAGTTAGTGGGAAAGAAGAGGGAAGAAGAGTCTGCAAATCTAGAAACCGGAAGAGAAGAAAACGCAGCTAAATCAACCCCACAATGAACTCCCCAAGGTTTTAGTCTTAGGCCCACCATTCATATTCAAAATCTACGAAGAAAAATTTTCCCAAAAATTCAATCTCCTCAAACCATGGAAATCTCCACAAATTCCCTTTCCCCAATTCCTTTCTACCCATTCATCTTCCATTAGAGCCATTCTCTGCAACAATCATGCTTCCATCACCGGTGATGTTCTCTCCAGTTTATCGGACAAATTTGAGGCCGGAATAGCTGAAATTGCTAACGGAAAGGGGAGGTTTTTCGCCGGAGAAGATGGTGGGATGTGGGAGAGGGCGCGGAGATTGATCGGAGAAGGCGCCGGCAAACTGAGATGGTGGACAGCTGGAGAGGAGTAGTAGAGGTCAGTGATTCACCGGTGATGGTGACTGGAGTGGTCGGCGGTGGTGACTTGTGGGGTGTAGATTTGGCCGGTGAGAGGCACTTGGGTGGTGAGGGGATTTGAAGAAGAAAGGGAGGGAGAAGATGATGGCAGGGGGGTGGTTTATTTTAAAATCTAGGGTCAATTTATAAAATTTAAATCTAACTTTTTATTAAGATATTAATAGATCCGTTAAGATTTTAACTGGCGTTAGAAATCTTAGGGAAACTAATCATAAAATTATAGTACGCATGCTATATTTACTGAGTTCATAGTACGCAGGTCAAAGTGATGTTGGGGCCATAGTACGCGGGTTGGTTTTGTAGTTTACTCGAATTTAGAGAGATTGAGAGTAAATAGGAAAGTGATAACAAATAAAATCAATACCTTCCTATTCTTACTCTCCCAAGTCACCATAATTTTCTCCCTCCAACCGTCAACTCCTACGCCATCTCTCCCAAATCAAATCTTCGCTTTCTCTCTCACTCACATAGCCTCCAATCCATGGCATCTTCACCCAAAAGCTCCCAAAATCCGTCACCCTTGGTGTTATCTCCTGTGTTATCGCACTCCAAAGGAATCACCTCCGTTAACACAACTATTAACTATCTAAATTTCACCAATGTTTTACAAAGTTTTAATGATGAGGTGTTCTTGATCACAATACTTCAACACATACTAGTACTCTCACCTTTCTTCACAAAAAGGGGGGAGAGTATGTAAACAAGGTGATGGCAGTGGTGTTACCTACATTTCGAGAACGCCTAGGTAAGAAAGATGAATGTGGCAGGAATATGATTTGTGTGGTAAACTATAAATGGTGACCCTATTGATGTTATATGTTGGAAAAAGGTTGCAACAATTGATTTTATTTTGAATAAAATCTTACATTAAAGGGGAGATTGTGATTAAGGGGAAGATTCATGCTATATATTGTCTATCTGCATTGTTTATATATTTTTCTTGCAATCACATCACTTGGTTTTGTGAAGAAATGCACAACTAAGGGGGAGATTGTTAGTGAACAGTGGTGTTACCACTCTTGGTGTTACCCTTGGTCCTCGTTTGGTGCTCGGGAATGGTTGTGTGAGAATGGACATGTGATATCTAGTAATCTCCAGGATTGATAAGAGTCAAACATTCCAATTCCTATGTTTGGTCTTTACTTGTGAAGTTGTATCTTAATTTAGATATGGATATTAGATTACCATTCTTACGTTACGTTTGATTGACTTGTCTACCGGTCGAAATATTTTTTATTTATTATTTTATATTAATAACATGATGTAATAGTTATATTTTTTCACAATCTTAAATTTCTTCCTTCAAAAAGCATATTTTTGCTATTTTTGCTGCCTTCCATTTTATTTTTTTATGTTCATAATCAATTCTTCTAAGAAGTTAATTATCCTTATATCAGCATCTGGTAGCATTAGAATAGAATGATAGATGCTCTCATCAATTGTAGTTGGGTAATGATGGAATCACGAGATAGAGAGAGTGAGAGAAAGGAGGGGCGGGGGGAAGGGACGGATATGGATTAACTGGAAATTAGAGATTAGGATAGAGTTGAATTAAGATTAATTTTTAAATTTTAGTTGATAAATTCCCGCTCGCACATTCTTTAGGTATGAGTATCAAAAACCACCTATCACCGCGGGTATCAGATGACGATGAAAATAGGTTTTTGATTCCCGTAGGAAACTAATACCCATTCCTAATCCAGTATTATGTGTGCGCCAAACATAAGCAAATATTACACATGAATCAAATACACATTCCTTGACTTGGAGTCCCATGTACCAAACAAAGCCTTGGTGTTACCAGACAAATGTTGGTATGGAGGAAGGAGAAGTCTAGAATGAGCTTGTGACTGGTAGACAAAATTATAATACCTCGCAAGTGCACAAGCTATCATCATAGCAATATGCAAACACAAGTGTCAAACCACAA
The DNA here is from genome assembly GCA_026119855.1 of Campanula takesimana. NCBI lineage: Eukaryota > Viridiplantae > Streptophyta > Magnoliopsida > Asterales > Campanulaceae > Campanula > Campanula takesimana. The sequence continues at coordinate 1,994,275 of JAOWBW010000173.1, read as the reverse complement.
AGATTTGGATTAATTCTAAATTATTTAATTATTTTAAAACTAATAAAATAAAAAAAACAATAATAAAAAATAGGTGATCAACATGAGCAAGCGTGTAAATAATAGGAATCGCAGAATTAAAAGGTACTTTAGATTTGATACTATCCCCGTTTTTAATTCAAATTTCATCGATACTTTCTTTTCTTCTTTTCACCCTATTCACTTGATCACGAGATTTATTTCAGTCTCTATTTCTTCTTTCAGATTAGTTAATAGTCATGTCACACGCACTAGAAACCCTAATTAATAAATAAATATATCTGACACAATCTAGATCTAAATATCAATTGATGAACGATTTAAGAGACTAAGACCAAGAACACACTCTATCAAGAGAGATAATTGTCTAATTTACCTACTTCACAAATTGCTATGGCACATACACAATTTATAAAGATGCTACGATGAATTTCTACACTGGCACAGTCAATAAAAATTCTAGCAAAAACGATCACAAGGATAAATAGGTTGATCAAGTCTACAAACCCTAGCAACATATTTAAATTAAGCACAAGTAAAATTATGAATAGAGATAAAGAGATGAAAAGAAAATACCTCAATTGAATAAAAAAACGGATCAAGAAATCAAACCTAAAGTTTGGGATATATATTTGATAAAAGTTACCTCCAATTCATAGTTGGTGAAATTGTTCTTAATAGACAAAGAACAAATCTCTTCAACCTTGCAAATCCTTACAATATTTATTAGCTACATGGTTGATAATAATACTAAAAACCTAATCTAGTATTTATAGTGTAAACTAAATCTAAAACCTAAAATTGAAAGGAAAAAAAGTTGTAAAAGGAAAAGAAAACTTATAAAGAAATCTTAAACTAAATAAAATAATCAAAAAGATTCCTTCTTTAACTTGGGTTGGGGTTATTATAGGGATGATTTCTGAAATTCCTTAAAGGTCCCTCATATTTTGATAATTTTTAGTTTTGTCCTTCAGATTTCCAAAATTCCAAAACAGTCGATAAGTTTTAGATAATTGCAGTTCAGTCATTGGCTTATTGAGTTTCTTGCACATCAGTCCCTTATCTTCTCAAATTGATCCATTAAGCTCTTTTTCTCCCTGTCTCTTGTAAATTGAGGACATAATCACCCTAAACAACAAAAACACAAAATAAACCAAATCAAATAACAAAAGCTTGAGAACAAAGCAATAAATAAACATAAAAGTACCCAATAAAATGAGTAAAACTCATTCATCATGGGCTGGTGGCTTTACTTGGGATGGAGTTGAGTTGTTCTTGGATGAGGTCGTGGATAGGGACATGAGGTGGTCGGTGGCGGTAGGTTGCAGTTATAGGCAATGGAGATGGCAGAAATAGTGAGTTGTGGTCGAGGTTATGGATAGTGGCAGAGTCATAAATGTTTTAACAGAAGAGCGAAATTAGTTTCATTAAGTGAAAGGGGAAAAATTATGTATTTTTTCCTTCCAAAAAAGGAGGGAGTTTCAAAATATTGCACAAATACCCTCAAATTTTAAAATAAATACAATTGTAAAACTTTTTTTTTTTTTTTTTTTAATATAGAAGGAGCAATTGCCTCCTTTCTACAACCATAGCTATGCCAATGGTTGTAGAGAAGTTTGTGTGTGAGCAAGTGGGATATGTTTATAGACCATGTAGTGATGATATAGAGGATTAGAGTTCGTGAGCGCGAAATGAAGAAATGTTTAAAGAGGGTATAGATATTTTATGTTTTATATATGTGTGCGTGTATTGTTTGACAACATAGAATGAGTATTTGAACCTTTGATCTTTCTGACATTGGCAAGAGTCTGCGTCATATAAGTCAAGAACACATTTGGTCACACGGTTCAATCAAGACACATTCGCTCACACGGTTCAATCAGTTAATTGGTCAAATGGGTCACGAGTTTGGTGAGTTTAATTTAGCTTGTAGCCTGATAATGCAATTCAATCAATCTATTTAATCCAGCTGTCAAAGGACGGGTTGGGCCTATGGCTCTATGTGAACAAGACATAAGAGCCGCAGACCGTAACAACTAGCCTTAATGGGAAAATTTTGGAGTCCAGATCTCCTGTGCCCCTCCATGTGCCCCTCCCTGTGCCCCTCTAATCTCTACCGTTTATGTTGATATTATCCAATCATATAAACGGTCCAGATTAGAGGGGCACAGGGAGGGGCACATGGAGGGCACAGGAGATCTGGACTCAAATTTTGGTAAGTGCTTTTTTTAAACCCTCACACAAATAGAGTTAACTATTACTATAACGATAAACATGTCTCGTTTAACACGAAAATGCATGATATTTAGTAAGAACATGATTTTGGCCTAAACAAAACGAAGCGTATTAAAATTTTAGAAATTTTGAATAAGAGCGGGTTTGAAAAAATTACTATCTCTGTCCCTAAATGATTATCTAAATTTCTTTTTAAAAGGACATAACTTTTTGTACAATTTGTTGGCAAAATTTATATATAATAATGTAATTCTCTTTACAAACATTTGTTAAAAAATATTACATCAATATTGAACAGAAACAGAAATTAAAAATGACAACAAAACAAAAACAGAAACTGGAAAGTATTCTTGAAGGGTTTGTCCGAGTCGTGTAAAACAACACTGTCCTTAAGACAAATTCGCCCCCTCACCGATGTTGTGCTTGAGGATACGTTGGACGCCTGTCTCCCAGTATACAACAGACGGACCGGACAGTGACTGCACAATAATACCTCCGGCGAACTTCGACGTGCTTGGACTGAGTCACCACGAAAAGAATAAGAGGGCCAAGGAAAACGCTGGAAGTAAGAGGATGAGAGACTGCTGAATTGTGTACCAAAAATGGCTGTGGAAATGGCTATTATATAATGCTCAAAGTATCTCCCATTTAATTACCTCATTAAACTGGAATCAATGGCAATGAATGGGCAGTTACAGATCAAGGATTAAAACAATTGACTGTTACAAAAATAAAGAATTGAATTAATTTTGAATTCTTTCTGTTGGGTAGGAAAAAATAATGTACAAAAAGGTGGCTTGTCGAGCTAGGCTATCACGGAGACACATTCGTGTCCGTAACACGCGCACACATGAGTCCGATGGTCCGAGGCACAAATTGTGAAATTTTAACTGAAATTTGCACCCCCCTGCGCACCTGGGCGCGAGAGAGAGCCTCTAGTCCACATAATCTTAACCCAAACAAATGGTTAATTGTATTTAAACTAGCTCACCTTTTTATACTATGCCAATGTGGGATAAGTTCTCAAAATTTACCCACCAATGGCCTTTCAAATTATTTCCCTCCTTGTCCCATTTGGGATGCCCTTTCAAAAGGAAGGAGCCTAGGGAATTTTCCCTTTCCTTTCCATGTGGGATAATTACCCATTTCCAACTTACCCATTGTCTTTTGTGTTGGAATATAGATCTTAAACAAAGGAGAATGAAGTATGGCGGAACAGGCAAGCGGGCGCCTGGTCTGAACCAGGCGGGCGCCTGAACTTGGCAGAAAGAATTGGTTTCCGGAAAATCAATTCAGGCGGGCGCCTGGTACCGCGATCTGAATTCGGGGAATAGCAGTTTTTTTCGGGTTTTCTCATATGTTTAGGTTTGGGTCTTATTCTAGGTTATGTATTTAAGCAATGTTCCGCCCCCATACTCATGGTAACTCAAATTTAACATATTATAGTGCAAGATCCTGGCTTGGTAGTTCCCAAGACGTAGTCAAGCATATTGACGAACTGGGTAAACAATTTCTTGTGTTCCTTTGTCTTTTGCTTTGGTTATTTATTTCTTGTGCTTGTTTGTGGTGCTGTGTTTTCTTGCGATCTGCTTGGGTGTTTGGAGGGCTATTCCACAACAACTGGTATCTAGATCTCTAGTTTAACGATTCGGGTTGTTTATCAAGCAATCAAGAATGGGCAAGGATAAACAAGCGGTGGAGAAATTTGATGGTCTGACTATGGGTTTTGAAGATGCAAATAGAGGATCTCTTGTACAACAAAGATCTCTATAATCCCTTAACAGGAGTCAAGCCGGAAAGCGAAAGGCAGAAATATTGGGATCTTATGGATCGGAAAGCCCTAGGGGTGGTTAGATCTACTTTGTCAAAGTGGATCGAGAAGACTACCAAGAAGGCGAAAACCACCAAGGAGCTATTGGATTATCTTACTGAGAGATTTAAAACTCGATCTGCTGCAAATAAGGTTGATTTGATACGCAAGATGGGTAATATCAAGATGCAAGAGGGAGGATCCATAGCTAAACACATCGATGAGTTTATGGATATTATAGAATCATTGGCGGCATTGGATATTACGTTTGGGGATGAGGTTCATGCTTGTGAATTGCTAGCATCCTTACCAGGAAGTTGGAGCGGAACGGTGACGGCGTTAAATGCTTCAGTAGGTAAGAATAAATTGAAGTATGATGTTAAGGACTTTCTTTCAGGCGAGGAAAATCGTATGAAGAAGTTGGGGACACCATTTACTTCGGGATCGGCTTTAGCTACAACTAGCAGGGGAAAGCCGGGTACTAGCAACAAGGGGAGAACCGAATCAAAGGGAAACGTAGGAGGTGGTGAGTACAGGCCTAGGGAGAACAAGAATGTACCAAGGGTTGCCAAGGGATTGGTACAGTGCTATCATTGTAAGGAGTTAGGACACTACAAGAAGGATTGTCCCATGCGAGGGGATAAATCGGAGAGTGTGGTAACTGGGGGTGAAGATGTACTGGTTCTAAGTGTTTAGTGCGCTAGAATCATGGGTGCTGGATTCGGGGGCATCATTCCACTCATGCGGTCATGCAAATGAGATGGAAAATTATACTTCCGGTGATTTCAGAAAGGTCTATCTGGCGGATGGAGAGCCTTTGGAAATCAAGGGGGATGTCAGAATAGGAGCATCGGACGGGAAGGTCTTACATCTACACGGGGTCAGACACATTCCAGGTTTGAAAAAGAACCTGTTATCAGTTAGACAGCTTGATGAAGAAGGTTACAAGGTAAGTTTTGCCTGCAGGAACTGGGTTATTACCAAGGAGGATTCAGAGATTACTCGGGGTAATAAAGAGGGGACATTGTATTTGGCGAATAACACCAAGGATAGTATCACGGTGGCGTCAGTCAAGGGTGATACGGATTTGTGGCACTGTCGATTGGGTCACATGAGTGAGAAGGGGATGAAAGTACTTTCCTCAAAGGGATTACTATCATGTTTGAAGACAGTCAACGTGGGGATCTGCAAAGATTATGTGTTTGGCAAACAGGCGAGAAGCAACTTCTCGAGGACATATAGGGCTTTGAGGGAAGCAAAGTTAGAATTGGTTCACACGGATTTGTGGGTGCCGGCCCCGGTAACTTCTCTAGGTGGTGCGTCATACTACATGTTGTTTATTGATGATTCGACAAGGAAGGTCTGAGTTTATTTCTTGAAACACAAAGATGAGGCATTCAAGGTGTTTAAGAAGTGGAAGGCCTTGGTGGAGAATCAGACGGGTCTTAAGCTCAAAAGCTTGAGGTCAGACAATGGTGGGGAGTATGAGTTCGGGGAGTTCAAGGAATATTGTGTAGCGAATGGCATTCGTATGGTGAAGACACCAAAGGTCACACCTCAACATAACGGGGTTGCAGAGAGGATGAACATGACATTGAACGAGTGGGCTAGAAGTATGAGGTTGAAGTGTGGACTTCCGAAGACGTTCTGGGCATATGCGGTCGACACGGAATAGAGGACCTTCAGTACCATTGGGGAATGAAATTCCAGAAGAAGCATGGAGTGGCAAGCAGGTAAATTTTGTTGGTAGTGGTGCCCTAGGCACGTTTAATAAACGTCGTAATTGTTATCATTTATTTCATATCAATAAAGAGATGTTTTGATTATTATTGTTGTTCATGTTTACTTATAATAATCTCCATCCCTAGTACTTGTTAAGCACTAGTATAAAGGCTAAATGATCATGGGATGATCATGTTAGATTTATGGGTACTTGTTTGGAACAAGGTACTGGACATGACCCGCTGTATGAGATTTATGTCATGGTCCATGTCAAACATATATCTCATATTAGTTATGTCATTTGAATCCTTAGACATAAAGTTATTATAGTCTTCCACTTGATGAACATTATGTTTGACATATTCAAACGCTGCCTTTAACCGGGAAGTTATAAAGGGTATGATTGGCATAATCGGATTCACGTAGGGAAGAATAATAAGCTAAATGGATTTGTTCCTCCTCGGAGAGATGTCAGCTTGGGCCACTCGTAGGAATGATGTTGATGAAATGTTCGGCCGGACTCAAATGGATTGATTGGATCAATAGCATTTGAATTATCAACATATTCGGAATCGAGAAAGTATTGAACAAAACAAGTTGACTGTTTGACCATGACTTGTGTTCAATGACATCGTGGACAAAGGGATTGTGACATATTCTAAAGGAATGCGAACTTGTATCTAGTTATACTATTTGGGTAGGTATGACTGTAACGCCCATCTTTATTCTTGTTAAATATTTAACTTGCTTGTTAAATTCTTGGCTAGCATAATTATATGCTATTTTATTTGAGTTAATTATTTAACTGCGTTAGAAAGTTAAGGTGGTTAAATGTCAAAGTTAAAAGTTTAGGGGCCCTTTTTGTAATTAGTGAAACTTGAGGGGCCTAGTAGCAATTCTTGGAAAGTGGCTAAGTATATCTTGTTGTTGCAGAGAATGAATTCTCACAATTCATTTCCTTCTCGTTCTTTCCTATGTTTCAAAGCTAGGTTTAGGATTCTTCCTATTCTCGACTCCTCGAGCTTAATTATCTCTCTGTTCGTGATTCCGGTCCCGGATAAATATTCGTGGCGTTGAATAGAGCGTTCCAGACCGATCAGAAATTAATTTGGGTCAACTTGATTTTTGACTAGGTAAGTTATTAGCTCCCCCTTACTTGTAATAACATGTATATATGTTATTCTCGCTACTTGTTCTTGTTAAAATTGTGTTTTAAGCAATTTTTGTGATACTTGTAAATTTGGTACGAAGGGAGTATAATTATGTTGCGAACAAAAGAAACTTGGAAAAATTTGGTTGAAATTAGTTAACTTCCTGGGTGTTGGTTTGTAGGAAATTACACTCCTATTAGTGAGACGGTAAAATAGTAACTTGATTTAAATATTATTAGAAAAATTGTACCATTATTTGTGGTACGGGGAAATGAATGAAAGTATCCCTAAATGGGTATAGTAGTATAATATAAAATTGTACTTATACTTTTGGGGACGGTGAAATATTTAATTGGGAATAAAAGAAGATTATTCTATTACTTATGGGACGGGGATAATTAATAAAGTGTCCCTATAGAAGTGTTCTGGGCATGTTAAAATGCACTCTTGAATGTTAGAAAGTGTTAGTGGGTTTATACTCCTACATTTGGGACGGAGAATTTATAAGTATAAAAGTCTCTGTTAAAATAAGAAAGTATAATTGAAATGAGTGATTTAGGCTTGTTATTATACTCCTGGGTTTGATAATATATTGATAAAAATTATACTCCTACGCTTGGGACGGAAAATTATTTAACCTGAGAACGAATTCGGATTTTGGCATTTTTGGGCCTTGGGCGACCGCCCATCTATCTGAAGTATTTTGTTCTTGGAAAGCCTGATTTTGGGCGACCGCCCACACCATTTTGTGCGGCCGCCCATATGTCCTGAAAAATTGTAAAACTTGTTTAATGATTGTATAAGTTGGAAATAACCCTTGTTAAGGCATATAGCCTTAGGATAAGATGTCCTAGTAAGTATTGTGATACCTTAGGGGTATCAGAAGTGAGTCTTGAACATGAATACTCATTTAATTAAAATGAGAACTTAGTCTTGTACATGGACACTTATAGAACTCAAATGAGAACTTAAGTATAAGAGTAACAACTCTTTTATATGTCTTGAAAGTGCTATGAACAAGCACTTATGTGTTATGCTTGTCTTGAAGCCAATGATTGTGCACCTTAGGGCATTAAAACAATGACTTGAGATTGAATATCCTATGTAGGGGATTAAGAACTCGTAAGTATGAGTTGTCTAGCTCATTTACTTAAATTGAACTCGAATTATTCTTGGTCTAGGTTTAGGGTACTACCCTAGATGGCCTAGATGAGTGTTGTAGAACACTCTAGTACTGGAAAATAGTCCCTTTGTGAACAAATGAAATGTGGACTTGAATCATAATTAAATGATAACTTGAATATAAGAGTAATAACTCTTTTATGTGTCTTGAAGTCAATGTTTGTGTACCTTAGGGACACCAACTAATGTCTAGAGCTTGAATGTCCTAAGAAAAGGATTTGGAAAATAATTCGTGAAAGATGTATAATTCATCTTCCTAGCTTGAACTTGAAGTATAAGATAATTAACTCTTGTACATGTTTAATCATCCAAAGAAATGGATTGAGAACTTGGATATAAGATGATAAGATCTTGTATATGTATTGAATGTCCTGAATGTCTTGAATGTCTTAAGATAAGAGAGTAACTTGAAGTATAAGACAATAAAATCTCGTACATGACTTGACATCCAAATAATTGGATTAAGACTTGAATATAAGATTATAAAATCTTGTACGTGCCTTGACACCAATATAGGTGTATGGCAACAAACTTGAAAGAGTCTTGATGTGTATATGCAAATCTTGCATATATTTACTTGATAGAATGTGGCTTCTTGATTGATTGGTACATGGTATGAATAACCAAAGAATTGGGTTATGGAACTAGATAGAGAATGATTAACTCTTCTGCATACTTGAACTTGATACGTGTATATTGGAAGTGCTATAAATAAGCACTAAAGTGTAAGTGATTTAGTTTAATCATGTATATACTTAATGAAGTATATAAAGAATGAAGAAGATATCTTGTCTTGAAATGGTTCCTAAAGAAAATAGGGACTAGTGTAATATGAAGATAATTCATATAATCGTGAATACTACGATTTAAATTAATAAGAATGATTACAGAACACAATATGTGTTAGAAAATGTGTTCGATTACTAACGATACATATATGTGAAGTATGACTGTGTCTAGGTACAATGTGACCTATTCTACTACGTGTTTAGAGTCTAAGGTATTGGGCTCTATTTGATAGTAAGGGTATCGTGATAGACACTTTATGTGTTAAACGTGATATAAATATGTACGTGCAAACTTGGCATGTGACAAGTGAAATACCCTACTACTTGACTGAAGTCTGTTATAAATGGACTCTTACTTGGATTGATCGTGTTACATGGACACCTTATGTGCCAGTGTTATCTTGGTTTGTATTCGCAATAATTGCGTACGTGTACTTATATTGAGCACATAATACATTACATGGTGCATATTCTTGTGAGCACATGATACATAATTACATGGTGCATAAAGAATAGTCCACTAATAAGAGACTGAGTTCTGTTCTCGTAGTTCAAGTAAATATCTACTTGTGCATTCTTGGTGAGTCCAGCTGGTTCTCCTTGCTTGTTCGAAAATATATAGGTTCACGCTTGTCGCGAGAGCTGGGGTTTAAGTGACAATCGGGTCCCTATGTATTTCCGCCCGACCCCTTACTACTGGCCATAGTAAGGGCATAGCTTCCTTGGTTGGAGCAATAAGCCTGACCTAAGTGAATGCTAACTCCCGTCCCGAACACCATGTGGATCTTGTTATTGTGGATGACACTGAACACCAGGTCTCCTTATATACTGTTCTCCCGTCCCGAACACCACGTGGATCTTGTTATTGTGGATGACACTGGTTACCAGGTCTTCTTATATACTGCACAGCAGTCTCTTGTTCCTGTTCTTGGTTGTCCTCAGCTAGAAAAGCATCGGCAACAAATGGTATTCTTGGGAGAAATAAGGAAGGATTCAGGTACAATGCGTGATAGGCCTATGTGCATCTTGGTGAGTTGGTTTAGCCTCTCACTCTACTTGACTACTTGTTACCTGAACCTTTCTTGAGCTTGATTACTTGTTGAGTGGGCTTAGCCTCTCCTATACTTGTTACTTGATGATACTTGATATATGTTTAGTTGAGTATCTACTTGTATTGCATGATAACATGACATATAGTTTGCATGTTAATAGCTTACTGAGATTTATCTCACCCTTTATTTTTTAATTGTTTCCCCCCCCCCCCAGGAAAGCAGGGGATAGTACGCAGTGAGACTCGACTTAGCTGGGAATTTACTCAGCAGGATATTCTTGTTCGAAGTTAGTGTCCTTTTATATTTTGGTAAGGACGATCTTGTATGAGTTAATTAAACTCTGGGCTTGTATTGGGGTAGTATTTGTTGTCCCTAGACAGTTCTTGATGCCAGCTTATTTACTAGGCATGTCTTCCGCTGTATGTAACCTTGTTTGGTTTTAATTTTCTTGGTCTAGAACTCGTGTGAGCTATCTTAGCTCCCTACTCTTGAGTATATACGTCATGTCAGTTTTGTTTTTAACAGGTATTGTTCCTGTTTCCCGTTAGTTTCTTGTTTCTTGTTAGTTACGCGCACCAGGTTCGAGGTTCTATTAGGGAATCCCGGGACTTGGGGCGTGTCAATGACGGTTTGCTAGAACCTAATCATATCTTATGGGATCATGTTTGAGCTCATTGCCAACTTAGTATAATTCTAGAGGGTCACACACAATAGAACGAATCTTTAAAAAAGGACTACATTGGAATTTTGGAAATTCTGGACTTTCTGGGAAGTGGGCGACCGCACATTCTGGACTAGGCGGCCGCACACTTAGCTCAGAAATGTACCAGTTTTGTTTCAGAATGTTGTGCGACCGCACAGAGGTTTTTGGGCGGCCGCACAGTACTGTCGGGTGGCAGATTCCTAATTTGATTAGGAAACGAATTTTGGACAGATTTTGACACAAGTTTCCTATTTGGAATAGGTCATACTTGTGTATAAAAGACCAAATTCGGCCAGCACTCAATACGATTGATTTTGTGAGTCTCAAAGAGTTTGAGAGAGGGTTTATTTTGTTCCAAGACATTCTTGGTTGAAGAACAAAATAATACACAAAATAAATTCCATATAGTTCTTTTGATTGTGAAAAAGTGTTTCACAATTTGGTCTAGCAACCAAGATCAAAGAAGTTCCTTTGATATTCGTTCGAAGTGTGGATACCGCTAGAGGGTGAAAATCATCATCTTCAAAGTTCGTGTTCAAGCTTTGTGATCGTGATCAAGTCTTCAAACCTCCACCAAAGACCAAGAGAATTTGATAGCCATCAAGGGTTAGTTTATTCCTTTATTCTTATGTTGTATTTGATTTAATCATATGAACGGATCTATGGGCTTTGGGTTTCAAAATTTTAAATGCTAAATTCCGCTGCGCATGTTTGATCGAAACCCAACAAATTTGTCCTTTCTTCGCATATTTGGTTGCGTTTTATATGTTCATATTGATTCTGCTGATAGAACTAAATTAGATGCTAAGTCTGTAAAGTGTACGTTTATTGGTTATGGCGGGGATGACTTCGGGTATAAATTTTGGGATGACCAAAATCATAAGGTTATTTGTAGTCGGGATGTCATATTCAATGAATATGTTTTGTACAAGGACAGAAAGGGGGCATCTGATGGAATTACTTCGGAACCAGAGATTGTTGAGGTAGATATTCCAGACTCAGGTGGGAGCAGGACGGTTCATGATGACCATGATCAGGGGGTCACTGAAGATGAACCACATACTCCAAGACTGGATATTCCGCTGCGCAGATCTAGTAGATTGTGTGGATCTCCTGATAGGTATCCTCCTTCGAATTACTATTTGTTGTTAACAGATAGTGGTGAACCAGAGTGTTATGCGGAGGCTGTTCGTAGTGCACTTAGTGATAAGTGGAAAGCTGCGATGGATGATGAGATGGACTCATTGAAGGCCAATGAAACTTGGGAGTTGATTAAACTGCCTAAAGGGAAGAAGGCATTGCATAACAAGTGGGTTTACAGGATCAAGGAGGAAGCAAACGGCAGTAAGCGTTACAAGGCAAGACTGGTTGTGAAAGGGTTTCAGCAAAAATACGGTATTGACTAAACCAAGGTCTTCACACCTGTTGTGAAGATGACCACTATCAGAATGGTTCTAGGGATAGTAGTGGCAGATAATTTGTTGCTGGAACATATGGATGTAAAGACGACCTTTCTTTATGGGGATTTGGAGGAAGAAATTTACATGGTACAACTAGATGGATACATGTCTAAAGGTAACGAGGAACTGGTTTGCAGATTGACTAAGAGCTTGTATAGCCTTAAACAAGCACCTAGGCAGTGGTACAGAAGTTTGACGGATTCATGCATGACATCAATTTTATCAGATGTGAGGTGGATCATTGTTGCTACTTCAAGAACACTGACAAACGGGTACATAATCTTGCTATTATATGTGGATGACATGCTAATAGCGGGCTCTAGTAGTAGAGAGGTAAACAGATTAAAGGCACAGTTGTCAGAGCGGTTCGAGATGAAGGATTTGGGGGAGGCCAGAAAAATCTTGGGCATGCGGATTGACAAGGATAGGGAGTCGGGTAAGTTGGTTCTTTCACAAGCAGAGTACGTCGAGAAGGTCTTGGCAAGATTTTGCATGGAAGAGGCAAAGCCAATAGGTACACCGTTGGGTATGCACTTTAAGCTATCCGAAAAAGATTCACCTAAGGGCAAGGAGGAGCGTGACAAGATGGGTAAGACTCCATATGCTTCGGTGGTGGGGAGTCTAATGTATGCTATGGTGTGTACAAGGCTGGACATTGCACATGCGGTGGGAGTAGTCAGCCGGTTCATGGGCAATCCAGGGAAGCAACATTGGGAAGCGATTAAATGGATCCTTCGTTACTTAAAGGGTACTGCTGGTAAGGCTCTATGTTTCTCGAGAAAGGACGTCGTGTTAGCGGGTTATGTTGATGCGGATGTGGCATCAAGTGATCTTGATAAGAGGAGAAGTACTACGGGTTATGTGTTTACATTGGGTGGTACGGCAATCTCATGGGCTTCTAAATTGCAGAAGATCGTGGCTCAGTCGACTGCGGAAGCAGAATATGTGGCAGTGACAGAAGCAAGCAAAGAGATGGTATGGTTGCAGAATTTATTGGGTGAACTTGGGAAGACGCGAAGTGGTAATGCTCTCTACAGTGACAGTCAGAGTGCAATCCATCTAGAAAGGAATTCGGTGTTTCATTCCAGAACGAAGCACATCGAGCTGAGGTTTCATTACATCAGGCATCTCTTGGAGAGAAAGATCTTAAGGCTGGAGAAGATTCAAGGATCGGAGAACCCGGCTGACATGTTGACCAAGGTTGTAAACCTTGAAAAGTTGAAGCTATGCATAGCTTCAATAGGGCTTGGAGAATAGGGGAGGAGGAAGGCACTACCATGATCGAGGTGAGCACTATGGCACAAAGATGAGTTGAAGACGGATACGGGGCTTATACATGGGTTGATCTCTAGGTGAGAGATTGTTGGAATAGAGATCTTAAACAAAGGAGAAGGAAGTCTGGCGGAACAGGCAAGCGGGCGCCTGGTCTGAACCAGGCGGGCGCCTGAACCAGGCAGAAAGAATTGGTTTCCGGAAAATCAATTCAGGCGGGCGCCTGGTACCGCGATCTGAATTCAGGGAATAGCAGTTTTTTCGGGTTTTCTCATATGTTTAGGTTTAGGTCTTATTCTAGGTTATGTATTTAAGCAATGTTCCGCTCCCATACTCATGGTAACTCAGATTTAACATATTATAGTGCAAGAACCTGGTTTGGTAGTGCCCCCAGACGTAGTCAAACACATTGACGAACTGGGTAAACAATTTTTTGTGTTCCTTTGTCTTTTGCGTTGGTTATTTATTTCTTGTGCTTGTTTGTGGTGCTGTGTTTTCTTGCGATCTGCTTGGGTGTTTGGAGGGCTATTCCACAACATTTTGAGCATTTCATCTCCTACCTTCCACTAAATAAATTTGGACACACCAATTTATTATTAACATGTATGAGTTAATGAATCCACATTGAATCATAAAATCGACAAACGATTTTTCTAAGGAAACGCACGCAATTTCTTTCACACATTTACACAATTTTCCAACAACATTTAGTTTTTGCAAGTATTAAGAGACCGGTGAAAATTATTTCAAAAAAAAAGCATTAAAGACAAAGTTATAATCAAAATGGACACTTATTTTGAATTTTTTTTTTTCTGAAATTAAACACTCATTTAGGGAGAGATGATGTATTAATTTCATCCCGAAATTCACCCGAGTATGCTATAGCCATCACCAATCAATGACCAGATTTACGGTTAGCTAAAAAAAAAAAAAAAAAAAAAAAAAAAAGGCTAAAGAGGACAAAGACGAGAGTTCAGGTGAGAAAGTGATGGGTAGGTTGACTAGTCCCACATGGCCGACACGCACTTTGAGTAACAGATAAGTGGGCCGGGACGGAACACTTTCAGGCACTCCCAGTACACCCTCCCTCCCATCCCCCACTGCCTAACCCTAAATTTTGCTACTCCATTCCGACAATCCATATGTCAATTATATGACCAACTTCATCACATTTCTGTTGTTTCCCTATTTTGGTCCCAACACCAAAATCTTTTTATTTTCCATCAAAAAGATTTTTCATAATTCACCAATTCAATTCAAGATACATAGAGGTTTCGATAAGAAAAAAATAATAATATTCCATCATCCTTTCCAAATACAATTGTCTTACTATCTCAGACTAAAACTCTTACTTTGATTTGCATCCGTAATAAAAATAAAATAAAATTGTAAGTGCGCTGAGATATAATTATTCAAAACATTATTCATAATTTTAGTAGTTAAAAAGTAAATTAATAAGTGTTTGGATTTGGATTTTTTTTAATTATACAAGGATTATAAAGACAAATTTATTCAAAATAATATTCATAATTTTGGAAATAAGACTTTTACTCTTGAACGTATTAAAAGAAATGTAGGACTCTTACTCTCTGTAACGGAGGGATATTAAATTTTTAATGATCATTTTTAGTGAATTTGAAAAATATGTTAGGTAAATTTAGTCATCAAATTTTTTTGAATAGATTTAATTATCTAATTAATACTCTAGATTTTTTTTTACCATATTAGTAATAATTTATGAATAACATAATGTCTCAGAATCATTATTTTTTCTGGATTTTTTTGATTAAAAAATTAGCTAACTTGACTCTAAAAATAAAATGGTGACTTTCTAAGTTAGAAAGTCCGGAGCAGATCAAGGCCATCATCAACCTGGAGTCCCCAAGAACCATCAAGGATGTACAAAGGCTAACTGGTAAGGTTGCTGCTTTGAACAGATTCATCTCCAAGTCGTTTGACAGGTGGAGGTTGTTCTATGATGTGCTCAGAAAGAACAAGTTGTTCCATTGGACAGAAGATCAAGAAGCAGCCTTTAACCAGCTTAAAGAATATCTAGCAACCCCGCCACTACTTTCCAAACCAGGAACAGGTGAAGCATTGTACCTGTATCTCTCAGTTTCAGAAAATGCAGTCAGTGCGGTCCTGGTAAGAGAGCAAGATGGTACACAACTTCCTGTCTATTATGTAAGTAAGTCTCTTTTAGATGCGGAAACTAGGTACTCCCATCTTGAGAAACTCATTCTTGATTTGATTACTGCTTCTATTAAGTTGCGCCATTATTTTGAGGTTCATCCTATTATTGTGAATACTAACTATCCTATCAGGAATGTGATGAGAAAACCTGAGATGTCTGGCAGGATGGCAAAATGGTCTGTGCAACTTAGTACATATGACATTCAATATGAGGCGAGGACTGCAATCAAGTCACAAGCCTTAGCTGACTTTGTGGCAGATTTCAGTCCCAACCTCCAACCTGAAGTTGAACTCGAAGTCCAACAACTTGAAGGTTCAAACTCTCCCAGAATCTGGACTCTTTATACAGATGGAGCATCTAATGCAAGGGGTACAGGCTTAGGCATTGTTTTGAGATCACCCCAAGGAGAACTGATTCCTCAAGTTGTAGCCTGCGTGTTCAAAGCAACAAATAATGAGGCTGAATTGGGTATGGTTACTGCTTTAAATTTAAATGTTAAATGCCTCAATGTTTATAGTGATTCCTTGTTACTGGTTAAATACTTTAATGGATCTTATTCAGCTATGCATACCAGGATGTCAAGTTACATACAGCTTGTTAAGTTATTGGCTGGACAATTTAAAGAATTTAGCTTTCAGCAAGTCCCAACAGAACAAAACGCTGAAGCTGACGCATTTACCAACTTGGGTTCAAGTTGCAGGGGCATGTTGAACAATGTCATACCCATAATCCACGTCATGCATCCAGCAATAGATCAACCTGAATCAAACCAAGTGAATGACCAACCTGATGCACCAGCTAACTCATTAGATGATACGACATCTTGGACACTACCCATAATAAAATTTTTGCAGGATGGGACAGTGCCACAAGGTGTCAAAAATGCAAAAGCTTTCAGGAAAAAGGTATCAAGATTTATATTAATCGATAATGTGATGTTCCGTAAGTCATTTATAGGTTTGTACATTAGGTGCTTGGAACCCCAGCAAGCTGAACAGGTCCTAAGATAACTACATGATTGTGAATGTGGCAACCATTCTGGGGGCAAGTCACTATCCTCTAAAGCATTGAGAACAGGGTACTATTGGCCAACTATGCGTCAAGATGCAATCAAATATGTTCAAAAATGCGACGCATGCTAGAGACACAGCAACATCTTACATCAACCTGCTGAACATATTCATCATATCCTGTCACCTTAGCCCTTCATGCAATGGGGAATGGATATCGTTGGAAAATTTCTTAAGGCACCTGGGGGCAAAGTATTTATGCTTGCTATGACTGATTACTTCTAAAAATGGATTGAAGTTGAGGCCTTCGTGCAAGTTAGAGACAAAAGAAGTGATTTCATTCCTGAAAAGAAACATCATTAGTAGGTTGGAGTTCCTTCAGAAATTATTTGTGACAATGGGTCCCAGTTCATCAGCAAAAAGACTCAAGATTTCTGTACAAGATGGGGAATCAAGTTGATCACGGCAACACCAGTATATCCTCAAACTAATGGTCAAGCAGAGTCGAGTAACAAGTTGATTATGAACAACCTGAAGAAATGACTTGATCAGAAGAAGGGAAGATGGGCTGAAGTGTTGGGTTTTGATGCATCATGCGCAGTGGAATTAAACATATAAATCAAACACCCAAGAGCCTGGATCCGTGCATGTTGATTAAATTAAATACAAGATGAAAGAAACATACCCTTGAAGATCAAATCCATGAAAACGGACTTTGAGGTGTTAAAGGAAACACCCTCCATCGGTATCCACACGTCGAACGGATATCAAGAACACCTTCTTGATCTGGATTGCTAGACCCAAGGCTTGATGAAGAAATGATTTCTTCGTCAGAATTATTTTGCTCTTTGATTATTGTATGTTGATGATCAAGAATCATCAAATAAATAATCCTACCTCTCTATAATTTATTGTTTTGAAAACAATGGTTTGTGATTTCCAAAATCACTATTAGAGGCTGTCAAACCCGGCTGCATATCTTATATGAGGGTTTGACCTAATTCTGTTTGGGGTCGGGATTCCTTTTCGCAAAAGGAAACTGAATAAACTGACCAGTTACGGGAAGGCGTCCGTACGGCTCTCTAGGAGCCGTACGCCACTCTTGGAGCCGTACGGTGGCAGTTCAAAATTCCCATATTTTTCAGCCTTTTCAATCCGTTCTATTGTGTGTGACCCAATAGGATTATACTATGTTGGCAACGAGTCCGAACGAGTCAGAACCCATAAGTCATAAGCGGACTCTAGCAAGCCATTATGACTACCCAATTAGTATAACATTGAAAGCCCAAAGTAACCTTATAGAACATATCATAATCCCTTTGTCACATGATATCATATTGGACATAAGTCATGGTCCACGTCAACTTATGTTGTCCAATGCTTTCTCGATCCCAAGTAGATTGATATGAGCAAATGACATTGAACACATCAATTCATTTGGGTACGGCCGTACACTATTATCAATCTCACTCATCGGGAGGCCAAGCAGATATCTCTCTTGAGAGAGGGACAAATCCTATCTTGACTTATCATTCTTCCCTACAGGAATCCGATTATGCCAATCGTAGCCTTTATAACCACCCGGTTAAGGGTAGCGTTTAAGTACGTCAAACATAATGTTCATCATGTGGAAGACTATGATAATCTTAGGTCTAAGGATTCAAATGGTATGACTATTATAAGATTTAATTATGATATTTGACCATGACATAAATCCATAACGGGTCTATCCAGTACTTTGTTCTCCAACAAGTACCCACATGTTTAATCCGGATCCTATGCACCATAATCATCATATGATTATCCATTAAACTCATGCTAGCTCTTCATAAGTGCTAGGGACAATGATTATTATAATAAACATGCAAAAGATATAATAATCGGGTTTGTTATCTCTATAACTATGAAGCTATGATATAACGCATAGGCCTTTCTCAAGGGCCTAGGGCATAATATCCAACATGAAGAATTACCTCTAGTATTATGGGCAGATAGGACTACTCCTAAGACTGCAACCGGCCAAACTCCTTTCTCTTTGGTATTTGGAGCTGAAGCTGTAATCCCAATAGAATTCTCCATCCCTACAGAAAGATATCGCTTGATAACTCCGGAGGACAACCAGATTTTACTTGTAGAGGATCTTGACACCATTGATGAGCTTTGAGATCTAGCCAAGATCAGGATGGCAGCCTATCAACAAAGGATAGCTAAGTCTTACAACAAGAATGTTCGAATCATGAGATTTCAAGTTGGAGATTTGGTCCTTAGAAAAGTTTTTCAGAATATAAGGGAGCTGAATGCAGGAAAGCTGGCAGCTAAGTGGGAAGGTCCCTACCTGGTTGATGCAGAAGCTGGAAAAGGTGCATATTGGCTATCAACCTTGGATGGCACTAGGATACCCAAAAGCTGGAATACAGTCCATCTTAAAGCTTATTATATGTAAGTTGTAGCTTGTCCATTCAATTCCAAAAACCAAGTATGATTTACTTAAGCTATATTTTAATTATTTCAATTTGATTATCTTTTTTGAACACTTACTGACTTAAGCATCGAAGGGGTGTTAGCTAAGCTAACACCCACCCCTAACATTTGCGAGGCAAATCGAAGTTCCAACTTGGGTCAACATGTTCAAGAGATTTGCTGAGTTAATGATCTGGCTATTCAAAGTAATGAGAGTCAACTAGCTGACAAACTAGTGGATGAAAGTACAACCTGTTTAATGCTCATGTAAGTACTGCATTATTAAAGTTTATGCAACTTTTTCCAAGGTTCATACTCAGGTTTTAAAGGTTTTCACCTTTCTAAGGTTTAAAGATTATACATCTTAAGTTAAAAGGTTCATACACCTTCGCCCGTGCACACGTTTTTCACATTTTGATCAAGTTGTAAGTTGGCCAGTGTATTTTATACATATTAATTACCATCTTGCACTTAGTCAAATTGTGAACTCAAGATTTTTACAATTGGTTTTAACATTAACATGTTACCAGACACAAAGTTTTGAGATTAAAACATCTTTCCATTACATTACGTCTTTTAGCATCAACTTGCTACATCCTTACGATTGCCATTACAACTGAGGTCATCCTAAAGAAACAACTTCTACTAGTTACTCTTATAGTCTAATTCTAGTCTATTAAAAAAAAAACTTTTCTATGTATCAACATCAACTGGTTTTGATTGGAAGATAAAACATTTGTTTCATACAAACTGAATACCGAAATGGATCAAACACACCGATACGACTATCTAACATTCAAAAGTTAAAATCATGCTATCACAAGACATGGTAAGACCTACAAAACAACCAGGAACATGTCCAACATGTTTAAAAACCATTACATCCAAAAAATTCTAATTGTCTTAGAGGAAACCCCTTCTATTTTCAAAACCAAAAACTTAAAACATCAAAAGAAATTGTTTTTGTTGCTAACACCTTGCAGGAATAGAAAGAACTTACCTTAATCTTCAGGTACTTCATCAGACTTCGCACCTTGAGTCTCATCAACCTGTTCCATGGGTTCCACATCTTGAGGCTTGGAGCTCACTTCACCAACTTCTTGGACAGCACCGGTGATTCCCCTTAGTGAAGCTTTCTCGTCTTCCAAATTCCAATCTCCCACCTTTCCAGCTAAGAGCTCTTCAACCATCTAAATTCTAGCTTCAAAAACAGAACGCCCAGCCTCTCTCACAAAACGCTTTTCTTGCTTTTGTAACTCTTCTCTTAGTCTCTTGTTGGATCCAGTCAGCTTCATAGTCAGCCCCATTATCTCATTATCATTGCTCTTGATCTCTGCATTCTTTTCTTTCAAAGCAACCTGAGCTTTCTCCTTCTCTGCCCTAGCTTCTTCCGCTTTTACCTTCCATAGCTCAACTTCTTTAGCTAGCATACTAGAAGCATCCTGGATCTGAAAAACATCAAGGAACAAGATTAACATATTAGACCATCACGAAGTAAACTATACACTATGAACAAGGACATTACCTTCTCAAGAAGTTTCTCCACAACGGGCTCAGAGTCTTCAACATCCACAATCTCTATCTTCTTCTTCTTGAACACAACGGCATCTCCAATCATTAACTTGGGCTTAGACGAACCCTCAGCCTTCGGAATAGTTTTCTTTGCATCTTCCACCTTAGGCCTCTTGAACCTAGCCAGCAGGTTTCTCAGACCATAAGGATTCTCAGATTGAGTAGCTGAAACAAAGAAACATTTACAAAGCTTTAACAACAATTGTTCACTTAAAATGAAACGTTGCAGAAAGAAGACTTACCAAAAGACATGTTCTGACCAACTTCTTCAAACTTTTCACCTTCAACACCTGTAATAGCACCCAGATGAATGAACTTCCTCTTATCTGATGGTTGAGAACAAACAGCTTCAACGATTGCCAAGGTATCGCTCAACTTTGGGAACAACTCGTCAAGTTTGCCAACTGTAAAACAGAATCATAAGAAGTGTGAATCAACAGATTTGATCAACAAAATTGAAGGAACAAAAGATTAAATTCCTACCATCCTTCTTCCATGCTGAGAAAAATTTCTCTACTCCCTCTAAGCTATCCCTCCTAACATAGAAAAACTTTCTTTTCCAGTCCCTATCTTGATCAATAGATTCAGTCACCAAGCTATATGCCCTATTCTTCGTTCTAAACCCGTCTCTATAAGGACCATGAGACCTAAGAATGTAACAGAAAACAAGTTCTTCTAAACCTACCCTCAGGTTCAACTCTGCACTCAACCTATCCAAGGTAACTAAATTCCTCCAACCTATTGGCATGAGTTGTGTGAAAGCCAAACTTGTAACTTTAAAGAAGCGAGTAATTAATGGGGAGCAAGGAAAGTTCAGACCTATTTCAAAGGGATATTCTGGGAACGCAAGCCATTCTAAGGAAATACAATCGGCAGACAAGTTAGGGTTTGGAATCATGAACATAGCATTTGGGGGAAACTTTGATTTTAGGGCTTCAACTCGTGGTGGTTCTAGTACGCATTTTTCAGAATCATGATATTCAATCAGCCTCAAACATCTAAAACCTTCTGGCAACTCGGTGGACATGGCAATTTCAACGAGAAAATGAAGAAGAAAGAAAAAATTGGGACTCACCAGAGATTTCGTGAAGCAACTTCTATTTCTCTCTCTACATTACAAGAAAATAAAATTCACTTTATGGGTATTTAAGATGAGACTAGACGGTTCTAGACTTTAGACCCCTACTAGGATTCAAGTACCTAGAAACCTACTCAACCGTCAACTTGACCGCCCAAATTACACCTCTGTCACGCGCCCATGTTTAGCGATATTTTCGACTCCAAAAAGGTTCTTTTTAAATTCAAAAATCAGGGGAAATTGTTTGGGGTAGAAATTTGAATTGCATTTACATCTTCAAACATATATATTAACACATTTTGTTTCTGGGAATATTTTTATCCCACATTTCAGGAACACGAGCTAAAGAGTGAGACACGATTATAAATGACACGTGACTTGTTTGAAGACTCAAAGACCTAGTCAAAGAGTGATTCATCAATGGCAAGAGGATAACCCCCAACAAACTACCCGAGAAACAAGGATCGCTCAGCTACTTTACGTTGTAATTTCTTAGTATAAATAGACGACACATCCATTGTAACACACACGCACTGCTATTTACCTTTAAGCTATAATTTCTATTCTTCTCATTGTTCTTCACCGTTACTAATAAAATTCCATCATTGAGGTTTTATGACGGCGAACAAGTTGTTCAAGGGCTTCAACTTAGAGCATCGGTGGGGTATCACGACCAATTCAAATTCAAGATGGGTCTTCTGCTTCTCCAAACCAGGAGATCTCTATTGACATTGCCTCCAAGTTAACCGCCATGATGCTTGACATGAGGAAACAGGCCCAAGTGCAAAATGATACCTCAACAATGCTGATGAATTAGGTGTCCAGGTTGCAGCGTGAGATAAGTTCCCTACAAAGTGGAACACCGGCGGCACAACAAACTAGCTTCCTTAGCATCTTTCAGTCTGTTGCTCCAAATGTGACAACTGACCTGTACTCCCCGTACCGTCCTAGAGGCTTGGTTTTGAAGGTGATGCTGGAGGGCCATCTGGCTTTGGAGGGTTCACACCAACCACCAACTTGACCACCAATAGCACGATCGTCCATCCTGAAGCTGTTACTCCAACTTCAACAACATTTGTAACACCAACCACAGTGGCAGCAGGGAGTCTTAATCCTCAATTTGATTTTAATATCTTAATAATTATCAATTTGCTGCTGCTAAGAATGATGCAGGTAGCCTACTTAGCAGACAAATGCAAGAGCTAAAGGAACTAGTCATGAGTGTGCCAGGGTTGACTCTACCACACAACCAGGCTTCTCTGACATGTTACAATGAGTCTCGCTTCGCTCCAGCTATAGACAATATAGTCATTCCAAAGAAGTTCAGTCCACCTCACATGAAGCAGTATGATGGGACCACTGACCCAGCGGATCATGTTGCACTATATCAGGAGAAGATGGATGTCGTCCACATTCCACCCCAGTACAAGGAAGCTTGCTTTTGCAGGGGTTTTGGTTCAACTCTTACAGGAGCAGCTTTGAGATGGCTTATCAACCAGCCTTTAGGCTCTATCGGATCATATGCCCAACTTATCAACATGTTCACTAATCAGTTTTCATGTAACAGGGTGTTCAAGAAGTTGACAAGTGATCTTTATAGGGTGGTCCAGCAACCTGATGAACTTCTGAAAGACTACCTTAGCAGACTCAATAGAGAAGCTGTAGACATCACCATCTTAGACACAACTACTGCAATTGAGGCCTTGAGGATAGGACTAAAGAAGGACTCTCCATATTATGATGATTTGGTCATGACGCCTTGCAAGAGGCTGGATGAAATAAGAACTAGAGCATCTAGATTTATCAGGTTGGAAGAGGACAAGTTGATCCAGGACAAAGCAATCAAGAAGAATGCAACAGCCGAACATTCTAGTGGCAGAGCAGACGCATCTTATTCTGGTGGTAGGATGGAAACATCTCATGCCAAATCTAATAAGGGCAAACCCTACTCTAAACCCGACTCTTTTAGAATTCATGCTGTAGATGATAATAATGAGGATTATGACTCTTTATATCCTAGAATTGATGACTATTATTTCTTTGTTGACATTGCAGGATTGATAAATGCCATAGACAACCTGGGTGAAAAAGCTAGGTGGCCTAAGAAGTCTGACAAGCCGTCAATCTAGAAGGAAACGTCCAAATGGTGCGCCTATCATGAAGATTTTGGGCATACCACTGAAAATTTTATTGCACTCAGGAAGGAGATCAGCCACTTGTTGTCCAAAGGTCCCCTCAAAGAACTACTAGGTAGAAGGCGTGGACGCGCTGATGATCGTGCAGACAACCAGGAGAAACAAGATGAGAATCCTGCACCTCATCCTCCTCCAACCAGAATGGTCAACATGATCAGCGGTGGATCGGACATTTATGGAACAACCTATTCGGCTGCAAAACGCCGTGCTGTAGATGCAAAGGAGGACAGGTCATATTTTCCATCAAGATATGTCAACAAGAGCAAGGGCCAGGAAATATCTTTTGACGAGGATGATAGAGTCAACATCTAGGATCCACATCATGATGCCTTAGTTGTCAGCCTTCAGGTTGCAAACTGTCTGGTGAGGTGCATTTTGATCGACAATGGGAGTTCAGTCAACATTATAACGACATATGGTTTGAAAGGAATGGGAATCCCACTTGCAAACGTGACTAAGAGTTCCTCTGTCTTGGTTGGGTTTAGTGGTCAGACAAAGCATACCTTCAGAGAAATTACCTTTCTAGTATATGTTGAAGGGATTAATTCCATGGAGAAATTCTGTGTGATAGAATGTCAGTCATCTTACAACATCATCCTTGGCAGACCTTAGATCCACAATGTGAAAGCACTTCCATCAACCTACTACTAGTGTCTCAAATTGCAGAAATACGGCTCCTCCGGATTGTATCTTCTTAACAATGTAGGGGCCCAACCATGGAGACTTCAATTTCCCTCGAGGGTCGGCAAAGCTTGGTGGCTTTTCTCGCAACCCAAGATCTCCCACTTTGACATCATGGTCTTTGACCTTCATGTTAAATGCCCTCGCGATTCTGCGTTGATACGCGCGGTTGTGCTCCAAAGCCAGCAATCGCTTTTCATCGAGCAATACTAACTCTTCATGGTGACTTTATAGCCAATCAATCTCGGACACTTGGTTCTCAAGTAAAAACTCTCATAGAGGGAATTTCAAGCTCAATTGGGAGAACTGCCTCCATGCCATATGCAAGTGAATAAGGAGTAGCCCCAGTCGGTGTCCGAACAGATGTACGGTATCCCCACAAAGCTAAAGGCAACTTCTCGGGTAAATCCTTTCCGGTGATGGCCATCTTTCTAATAATGTTCTCAAGAGTTTTGTTCGCTGCTTCTACCGCTCCTTTGGCTTGTGGTCGATAGGGGGAGGACTTGTGCCGGATCACATGGAATTCGTCAAGCAATCGGTTGACTTCTCCTTCAAAGTGAGTTCCATTATCTGAGATCATCTCATAAGGGACTCCATATCTGTAGAAAATGTTGGTGCGGATGAACTCGGCTACTTTCTTGGCATTCAAAACCTTGTAAGCAGCGGCCTCAACCCATTTGGTGAAGTAGTCGATAGCTACAAGCACATATTCTTGCCCACTTGAACCCTTCGGTTTGACTTGACCAATAACATCTATTCCCTAAGTGGAGAAAGGCCAAGGAGCAATTGACTGATAGAGAATGCGCGGCGGCAGATATTGTAGATTAGCATACCGTTGACATTGATCACAAGTTCGTACTTTCATCATAAAATCCTTTTCCATTGTAGTCCAGTAATACCCTTGCATCACTATCTTCTTAGCGAGCATGTGCCCATTCATGTGGGGTCCGCACAGTCCCCCATGGATCTCTTCCATGATTCTGGTTGCTTCAGACTTGTCTACACATAGCAAATTTGGTCTGTTATGATATCTTTTGTACAATCGATCTCCGGAGATCACAAATTGGGAGGCCCATCTTCGCATTGCAATTCTTGCCCGTTTGTCCTTTTCTGGAGGGTAGATCCCGTCTTTGAGCACATTCCACACGTCTGTGTACCATGGCTCTTCATTTTCCTTATTTTCTAATTTAACGGCCAGGCAGTAGGCTGGGATTAATCTCTTACTAACCACAAATGCTTTATCGTGACAGTCGGTCATCTTTGATGGAGGCTAGGGTAGCCAACGCATCTGCGAATCTGTTTGGGTCCCTCGGGAGGTAATGAAATGAGATATTCGAGAAACGTTCTGTGAGCGCTACCAGTCGAATATGATATTGTTGTAGTCTCGAATCTTGGATCCTCCACTTTCCTTCAATCTGATTGATGATTAGGGCGGAGTCCCCGAACACTTCAATTTCTTTGACCCTCTGTTTTTAACGCCTCTTCAAGGCCAGCCATGCAAGCTTCATACTCCGCTGTGTTATTTGAACAGTCCAAGTCTAACCTTATAGCAATGGGCGTGTGTGCATCGCTTGGATTAATGAGCAAAATTCCAATTTTGAAACCTCTTTTGTTGGCAGCCCCATCAAAGAAGAGTTGCCACTTGTTTTCTGAACAATCAACAGCGTAGATTCCTTCATCGGGAAACTGTGCTTCTGGTTCGGGCTCGAGATCAAGGGCCAAATCTGCAAGTTGGTCCGCTATCACCCTTCCTTTAATGGACTTAGGCGTTGCGTAAGTCATACCAAATTCGCTTAAGAGAAAAGCCCATTTGGCTACTCGATTGGACATGGTTGGCCTTTCGAGGATGTACTTCACTGGATCCATTTGGTATATGATCTGAACGGGCAAGGATTGCAGATAGATCTTTAACCGCTGCGAGACCCAAACCAAACCGGTGCAAACCTTTTCTAATGCTGAGTAGTTCAATTCACTCCCTTACAGCTTTCTACTAACAAAATAGATTGCATTTTCCACCCAGGAATCTTCCTTTTCTTGTGCAAGCATTGCTCCTACTGCTGTCAGTGACGGTTAGGTACAACCGCAGAGGTTTGTGCGAATGAGGTGGGGCCAAGACCGGTGGGCTTGTCAGGTATTTTTTGACCTTTTCAAAAGCAATCTGGCATTCTTCATCCCAGGATCGATCGGTGTCCTTTTTTAGGAGCTTGAAGAGCGGCTCACACATCGTGGTTAGCTGCCGTATGAATCTGCTGATATATTGAATTCTTCCCAAGAAACCTTTCACCTCCTTTTGATTTCGAGGTTGGGGCATTTCTGTGATGGCCTTTACTTTGTCGGGGTCGATTTCAATCCTCTTTCTGTTACCAGGAAACCCAGGACCTTACCTCGGATGGTGCCGAATGTGGATTTAGCATGATTCAACTTCATGTGATACTTTCACAGCCTTTCAAACAATTTTCTGAGGTCAACCAGATGCTGAGCGTCTTCTTCAACTGAGTGCACAATCATGTCATCTACGTAGATTTCAAGTTCTTTGTGGATCATGTCATGGAAAAGAGTTGTAGCACCTCTTTGATAAGTTGTTCCGGCATTTTTAAGACCGAAAGGCATCACAGTGTAACAGAATGTCCCCCACGGGGTGATGAAGGAGGTTTTCTCTTGATCTTCCACCGCCATTTTAATTTGATTGTAACCCGCCATTCCATCAACAAATGACTTTACTTTGTGCATTGCGACTGTGTCAACCAGAATATCAATATTTGGTAACGGGAAATCATCTTTCGGGCAAGCTTTGTTGAGGTCTCTGAAGTCAACACATATCCGAACTTTGCCGTTCGCCTTCTCGACTGTGACCATGTTGGAAAACCATTGGGGATATTCCACAACTCGGATGAAACCCACTTGCAGCAACCTCTCGATCTCTTCTTTAACCTGGAGGGCCCACTGCGGCTTGATTCTGCGTAGTTTCTATTTGACCGGCTTGGCATCGGGAAAGGTGGGAATTCGGTGCTCCACAATTGTCGAATCTAACCCAGGCATATCTTCTTACCACCAAGCAAACACATCGACAAATTCTTTGAGTAAACTGATCAACTGTTCCCTGTCATCCCCTTGCATGAAGCTTCCAATTTTCATTTCTTTGACTTCCTCGTTCAGCCCCAGATTGACAGTGGACAAATCTTCCCCACATGCCTCTAACTTTCGTTCCCCATGCTGTTCTGCTAACCTGCTTAACTCAATTAAATAATCTTTTTCATCTTGGCTTACGTCTTTTAAAGATTCATGATTAACTTCATTTGTTATTAAATTTTCATTTGTTAAATCATTATTTAAAATATTGGCAACCAAGGAGTAAGCGGAAATAGATGAAATTTCATTCACGACAGAGGGGAGTACAAGCTCGGCGACCGCGTTGAGGTCCTCGACAGTGAGGCCCTCTTAGGGAGTCCCAGAAACAACATCAGAGAGTACAAATGGTTTAAAAGCCGGTCCCTCTGGGCGAACATATCCAAACTTCTTCACGAGCACGTCAACAGTAGCGAGCGGGCCAGTGGTTTTGGACCAGTTATTAAGTGGTACCACTGCCAAGTTGAGGTGCTTCACCAGGTCATAAGCTTCTGCGGTGCCATCCTCGATCATAACCACAGATCTGTCTTCAAAGCCAAATCCTTCAAACGATGCGAAGACATCATCCTCCTCATCGATATTCCACGGAGTAACCGGGCCCAGTTGCTTATAGGAACCGTCCAAATCAAGGCTTTCATCGAACAACTTCACATCATCAAATACTTCCCATCCCGCGCGAGACTTTTTGTCCATGCCAATAAACAGCCCAGGAGGCATAATACTGGTCACATCCTCACCCTTGCGAATAAAGTATCCCTTCCAAGATTTTTCGTAAGGACGGAGTGGTGGGAGCTCATAGGCCCTTCCTTCCTTGATGGCATTCTGCCTCTCCCTTTTCTCGCGAATAGTTTTGGCAATTTCAGCGGGAGTGGGCTTGTAGCCGAGTCCAAACGGAGGAATGAAAACAGGCACATCATTTTTGATAGCTTCAATACACCCTTGTTGCTCTTTCCCGAGTCCCAACATAGCTAAGAAATTTATCTTCTTGACCATATTCAAGGCCATCGCGTCACCATACTTGGTCCTCTTTCCCCCAATCAGATCGGTTTCTTTGACATAGTCAATAGCATGGATCCGAGCTTGTGGGATCACTTCAAAACCACTCAAAAATGCCGGTATCTTTGTGCTCAATTCCTAAGATCGGGAGGTCGTTGACTTGCATGTCATCCTGGGCGTGAACTACCACAACATGATTGTCGTGAATGAACTTGATGCATTGATGGTAAGAAGAAGCTACCCCTTTCACTCCATAGATCCAAGGGCGTCCCAATAGTAGACTGAATGAGGACTTGATGTCGATCACTTGAAATTCAATTGGCATAACAAGAGGGCCAATGGTGAGAGTGAGGGAGATAACACCCAAGACACAGTGACTGGTGCTATCGTAGGCACGGACCACTTGAGAAGACGGGGCCAAATCAGTTATCTTGATTCCCAAATCTGCGAGAACATGCACGGGGCAAACATTGACCGAAGATCCATTATCGACCAACACACGAGCTAAGTGCTCACCTCCAACCCCGACTGTGATGTGCAGAGCTTCGATATGATTAAGACCAATTTTCGGTGCATCGAGATCAGTAAAAGTGATAATATTCCCAAAATGAATGTTGCCGACCATGTGGACAAGGTCATTGGGAGACGTCTCGATTGGGATAACAGCTTGTGTGAGAGCTTTAACCAAAGTGTCTCGGTGCTCTTGAGAAGACGAAAGAAAACCCCAAATGGATATATTAGCCTGGGTTTTCTTTAACTGCGTTAAGACCGGGTTCTCGGCGAACTTTTCTTTCTGGGCAGGGGCTCCTTCTTTGCCCTTTCGAGAGTCGCTCGCCTCAGGATTCAGAGACTGATAGGCTCTCCCTGAGCGAGTGAGATGATTCACGTTCCACCAATCCAAGTGGCCTTTTCAAGAGGGGCCTTTCGTTCCTCAACGGCTTTAGCACTAGACAAGATTGAATCCCAAGAGATCATGTGGCACTAAAAGTCTTCAGAAATAACAGGGGTCACGGTGTAATCCAAAACTTTCTTTAGGACTATGAAACTAGCCATTGAGCAGTCTTCTTCAAATACGATCATATGGATTCCCGACAAGGGATTAGTCCCCACATTCGGTTGGGGTGGTTTCTGAATGAGCCCATCGTCAATCATGTCTTGCAGAGTGTGCCTCAAATTCCAACAATCATCCGTCGCATGACCAGGTGATACGTGGTATGCACAATACTTGCTCGCGTCCTAATTCTTAGGAGGTGGATTAGGTGGGCGGTATCCTTCTATCGGTTTCAATACCCCTTGGCGACCAATCCTTGGAAAATAGTGGACAACGGAGCGTTAAACTTATCAAACTGCCTCTCTCTCTGATTTCTACCATTCCTTTGCTGATTGTTGATGGAATTCACAGACCCGTCTTGATTATAGCACGGGGGTGCCCTATTGTAGCTGTTCCGGCTAGGTCCCACATTGTTGTTCCAAAAGGGAGCGGGGGTCATGGAAACATTGTTCACAACTGGCGCCGAGGCTTTAGCGGTAGGTCGTAACCTGTAGGAGCTAGGAGAAGGATCTATCTTGATCACCCCAGTTCGAACATCTTCGTCGATACGGGAACCCACATCTAGAATAGAAGCAAAATCTGGAAATGGGAGATATTTCATCTTATCTGCATATACCGGCTGAAGATTCTTAAGGAAAATGCGAGTTTGCTCTGCACCGTCGGGCCTTTCCAAAGTCTGAGCGACTTTCTTCCTCCACCTACTTGCAAATTCAGAGAACGATTCCTTCTCACGCTGAGCACACGAATCAAGATCACGGCGGCTCTTCTCCCAGTTGTAGTTTATCTTTGTATCGCTTTTGGAATTCATCCACAAGCTTTCCCCAATTATCAACCAAATTGGCATCCACAGCCATGAACCATTGCTTAGCGGCTCCTACCAAAGTCAAATGGAAGTTGGAGGCCATAGCACCGACATTAGCCCCACGAGACTGCATTGCATGAGAATAAGATTTCAGGTGGGCCATTGGGCACCCCGTACCATCGAATTTTTCCACATCGGGCATTTTGAATTTAGGGGGTAGAACAGAAAACGGAGATAATTTCAAGGAATCTGCAAAAAATATCTCCTTTATTCATGACTTTTCTCAACATTTATTTCATTTCATTCATTTCAATCTCAGCTCTAGTAAGAGGTACATATGGGACCCCTTTGTAGAATGCTTCCATTTGACGGACCAAGTTAGGATCTTTCCCATGGGAAGTTCCTTGATTGTACGGAGAGACACTACTAGCAAACGCACCATAGGCGCTGGGTTGCTGATTCGGATACAGAGTTTGCATATACTGAGCAAAGGCGTTATGATCAGGTGGATACTGAGATGGGTTCACCACAAATTTTGCTTGATTCGGGATGAAATTGTGATTGAGGCCACTGAAGTCTGGATGAGCCACATGACCATGAGGATGGACACATTGGTGATGATTATGACCGTTGGTGTTACTACCATTGAGATTCAAGTTCACGGTGGGGATGTGTAGATACCCCGGGGGAGCACGGCTTGGCTAGAGCGCGTGAATTATCCTAGGATGTCTACTTGATTTTAAGAGTCGCCACCTATGTTTTAGAGGAACATAAGAAAAACCTAAAAAGAGCCAATTTTATATACAAAACCAGAGATTGGGGAAAAGATGGGTTCGGGGGTTAGGTGACGGAGTGGGAAGTACTTAAACACCCACTCCGCCCCGCTTACGCGGGTCTTGCTACTTTTGGTGTTCTAATGCTAAATGTCCTTCAATTTAATGATAAGAGAAATGTGCTAACAATTATAATGAAAAGAAAGGGGAAATTTATAGAGAAAAAATAAAGGAGAATTGGTTATTTATTGATTTATACTAAAGATTACATGTCGAATTATCGCTAGGTAATTACATTAAAAAATGAGAATGTAAATTAAAGTGGAATTAAAATGTTGGGATGTAACCTTGACCAAACTTCAATAGTGAAGTGGCCTTTTGGTTGTATCCCTTTTTATGGAGATTGCATACATTGACTAGACATGAATAAAATAAGAAGAAGAAAAAGGGAAGTTGTGCCTTAAGAAGAAGGACTTTAAACCTTGACTTGAAGATGGTGTTGTAGAGAAAATGTTGTGCAACACTTTATGTAGAGTCTTGTTGTTAAGAACTCTTGTTGGGAGAATTTGTGTATTGTGTAGTTTGTGAATCAAAGTTGAGGTCCAAAGGTCCCTTTCTAAGGTGGAAGAAGGGGGTTTATATAGGTAAAAAGAGAGGGAAAGGTTGGAGGGAAAATGATCAATCCATGTGAGATGGAATTGACCAATAGAAAATAAGATAAATAAAATAGTAAATGAAATAAATAAAGAAAATCAAATAATAATAAAAAGAAATATTTTGTTTTTAAGAAATGGCTAGAATAATGGGATTGGAGGTTATAAAACTAGGGGGGATGAATGTGGAGGTAAAAAGAGGCTCTTTTGTGATCAAGAAGAGATGTTGTAAATAAGAAAATGGAGGGAAATAAGGTGCAATCCGTTACTGCCATAATGGGAGGCGCGCGAGTCCCGCTTTAGGGGTGAAACGCGCGCGCAGCCCACAAACAGTGTCGGAAGCGCCCGCGGGTGGAAAAGACAGAATGACAGAAATGACTCTAAAATTAATTATGTTATGCAGTTTAGTCCAAAAACTAACGGAATCAGTTAGGAACTTAACCGAAGTAACAGAAATTAACAAAAATAAGTTTAATAAAAATACTATGTATGCAATCGGGGTGAGAGGTCCAAAGCGGGGTGTCTACAGAGCCCCTCGGCGACGTGGATTGCAAAGCAAAGCGCGTCGATGAAAGAAAGACAACCGCCGAGGACTCGATAAAACTTGAATTTGAAATTACAAAGGATAGGAGTGCGCTCCCTGTGTGAGCGGCTTTCGCGGATGGAAAGGGTGTGGTGGCTTGAGGCGGCCCACCATGGCCACAAAATTTTAATAAGGTGTGGTGGCTTGAGGCGGCCCACCACGGCCACAAAATTTTAAAAAAGTTGGTGGCTTAAGGCGACCCACCACGGCCACAAAATTTTAAAAAGGTGTGGTGGCTTGAGGGGGCCCACCATGGCCACAAAATTTTAAAAAGGTGTGGTGGCTTGAGGCGGCCCACCACGGCCACAAAAATTTTAAAAAGGTGTGGTGGCTTGAGGCGGCCCACCACGGCCACAAAATTTTTAAAAAGGCGTGGTGGCTTGAGGCGGCCCACCACGGCCAAAAGTGTGGTGGCTTGAGGTGGCCCACCACGGCCACAAAATTTTAAAAAAAGGTGTGGTGGCTTGAGGCGGCCCACCACGGCCACAATTTAAAGAAAGAGGGGAAATTTTGAAATTGTGAAAGATGGGGGTGCGCTCCCTGTGTGAGCGGCTTTATTCATATAGAAAGGATATAGCGGGATCCGTTTGCTTATGCGGGATCCGTTTTGCTGAAGCGGGATCCGTTTGCTGAAGCGGGATCCGTTTGCTGATGGCGGGATCCGTTTGCTGATGGCGGTATCCGTTTGCTGAAGTGGGATCCGTTTGCTGATGTGGGATCCGTTTGCTGAATGCGGGATCCGTTTGCTGATGGCGGGATCCGTTTCCTGAAGTGGGATCCATTTGCTGAAGCGGGATCCGTTTGCTGATGCGGGATCCGTTTGCTGATGCGGGATCCATTTGCTGAATGCGGGATCACCGTGGACCAAATTGATGTCTAGAGCTGCAGTTGCTGTTGACTTTATCATGGGGATACGGGCATGGTTGACTGTGGACCATTTTCTGCTGGGGATGAAGTGCCTTGAGTTGCAGATGCTGTTGACCTTATGGTGGTACCTGTTAAGTGTGTGCTTTGCAGGTATATGTGCTTGTGACATGTATGAGATGTGAAATGGGAAATTGTGCTTGTGGTGTGATGTGATTTTGAAGCACTTTTGCATGAGGGAGAAGTAAAGTGATTCTGTGTGTGAAGTGATTTTTGAAAGCGGAGATTACTTGAGATGAATGATGTTCATACATTCACTTACCATTTTCGCTTGATTGGGGATGGATTGCTGAAGGATGTTGATGCTTTTGATGAAGAATGTCCATGCTTTGGATGGAGAATGATGATGTTGATGGTGATGAATTGTTCTTGCCTTTGAAGGAGTGTCGGCGAGATGGTATTTTGGATGGTGGGTTGGTCGTGCCAAAAGGCTGCCTACGTATCCCTTTAAGAGAATCAGACCAGCGTAGTTCAAGGATGATGGAGAATGCTGGAGGAGAAGCTAGGAGCAAAGCAAAGTAAAGCACATACTTTTGCACATAGAAGGAGAAAAAGAAAAGAAAATTCTTTTTTTTTTAGATTAGAAGGGAAAGAATATGCACACATGTGAGAAAAAGATTTTTTTTTAGTTCGTGGGCGAACCATTTTAACCATTGTGCGTTTGTAAAGGCAACCCAAGATCAAGTCGTGTTCAATTGAAGTCCGGACTGCCTTGTTGAATTCTGTCGTCGTTGCCGTGGTGTCCAACGAAATTGATGTCTAGCCCCAAGAGATTTGTCGATTATGGGGCTCCAAAAGGCATTTGATGCTTAGATAAGGGGTTGCTGATTGTAAAGCCTCTCGAATGCTGAACTTTGAGTGGCTTATGAAGCCCCAAGATGAATCAACTCTTAGCCCATTCAAATAAACTGTCTTTTGTTGTTGACGTGGGCAAGCCCCAAGAGAAGATCATTGATACCAAGCTTTGATAGATTGCTAAGCCCCAAATGTCATGGGCTTATCAAGTTTGTAGATGGCGGGATGTGGAGACCTTTCAGTGTGAAGCCTTAAATTTTCTTGGAATCGGCTTAGAATTATGTTGGGAGCGGATGGCGTTATTGGGAAGAACTCTTGAAGGCGATCTCCTTCTTTCTCTTGTTTGGAGATGGATGGCCCTTTTTTGTGGCTGATACCCAAATGGCGGAAGGTCCATATTGAAAATGTAGTACAGTCTTCGGGAGACGTCTCGTGGGAGATGGTGATGTTATTGCAGATGATAAGGTCTTGGTGTGATAAAGTCTCGAACGGTATGTTTGCTCAAGTTTTCTTGAGTTGAACCGACGGTGGATCTTCGGATGCAGCCTGTGCTTTTGATCTTGGAGAAGGGGGTGTTGTATTGCAGAAACATTAGGATTGGCCGTAACTCTGCTTATAGAGTTAACATATTGGCATTGCCCGCTATAACTCAGCCGGGTGAGTCTAGCATATTGAATCTTTTTCCTTTTCTCTAAGACTTCCTTCAGAATCATGCTGTGAGTTCTAACAAGAATCATCAAATTCATTCATATCATCGGAGCCTTCATTTAAAACCAAGAGGCCTTTTGACTGGAAGTGTTGAGGGACCATTGAAGTTTGATCCCTTTCATGGAGCCATAAGACTACTCCCAAATTGCATTGCTCGGGTACCACTGCCCTAAAGGTTGTTAATTACGAAACCCCAATATTGCCCTTTGCTTGTATCACTGTAATACCGTAGCCTAAAATATTGTAGATTGCGAAGCCCCTTGAGACCTTTCGGTATAAAGCTTCAAATGTTGCTGGGGACATTGAAGTGAATTTCTTCTTGCCAAGGGAGCCTTTAAGACTTGACCGTAGCCCCTAGAGTGCCATCATTGATTGCGAGAAAGGTCCATCCTTGATTGGGGGAACGAGTACGGGCACACCTGACAAGAGGGATTTTTGACATCCCTTTTGAGAGACTTTGAGGATAGTCTCACACATCTTTCTTGAGCATAGCCCCTAGGGCTTATTGATGGTCAAATGAAGCAAAATAAGCCCTTGTTCTTGAGTCACATAGCCCCTACGGCATCACCATTTGTTGAGCAAAGCAAGAGTGACTCATCCTCGTGCGAGGGAACAAACATGAGAGGACATGGCAAGAGCTACTCCATTTCTCGGGAGCCTTTCGGCGTACTTTAGAAGCACATACTTGTAGAAGCTTTGAAAACTGAGATACATATTGTTGCTATTTGCTGCCCAAGCCAATTGACTAGCTAGGGATTATTTGTGCAACCTCATGCCCTTTTATGATGGGCTCGTTCTCAGATGGGTCTTGGTTACCACGGGCCTTCTTTTTATGAACCCAAAAATGCACACTGCTGGAGAATGATGCCGATAACCCAAGATGACCTTTGATGGTGCCATATCTTGTCGAGCCTTTTGCAATCCCAAAGTTGACTCGGTGGGGAATTGATTTGTTGAGGAGATCCAATGTAGAGCTTGTGCAGTTGTCTTCCTTAGAGGCCGAAGATCTCCATTTCTCTTTCCCTTCTCTCTCTCACTCTCTCATTTTTTTTTAATGACGCACCCTGTTTTTTGCCTAGACCGCCCTTTCGGGTTTTCAATCTAGCGGGCATCTCTTTTGCGTCTCCTTTTTTTGACTCGATTAATGAGGAAGTGTGCATTGATTCTGGCTGAGGAGATAAGACATGTGATTTTGCGGTGAAGACCTCTTGTCACTAAAGATGAGTGACATTGACTCGACTAGGGAAGTGTCCCTAGTATTGACTTCATGTATTATTTGTTGAATGACTCACGAAGGCAAGTAAGTCATTAAGAGAGAAGAGAAGGAAAACCCCAATTTGATTGCAAGAAATTGGGAGTATGCAGAAAGAATAGAAGCCCTAGACTCGATAAGGAATGGAAAGTGATTCCAAATCTAAGAAAGTTGTTCAATCTTTTGGTGATTAATTCATTGGCATATGAATCGTACAAAGATCTCATGACAAGTTCTAGAGGAAGGCCGATCACCATAACGCTCTAGGGCTAAACATATCTCTTTTTTGCATGAGACCGGACCCGCAGGTTGCCTACGTTCCTCCAGTGTAGAGGCTCAGGTCACCATAGTTTTTGTGGATGCTCCATTCGTTGAGATGGTTGTTGTTTCGTCCTTCATCGGTGGAATGATGTTGTTCTTTGTACTTCTTTGATTGAGGGTTTTTTTTTTTTTTTTTTGTGCTCTAACTTTTGCCTAGGTTTATTTGAGGATTTCAACCTAGCGAGCATTTTTATTTTTTTATCCCCTTTTGAAAAATTTGCTTCATGATCGTTGCTCCACCTTTCTTTGTCTTGATTTCATTGTTGTTGATGTCTTCGTTGTTGATGCCGTCGTTGATGTTTAGCCCCTAGGCGTTCAAGCGATGGCCTTCATTCCAAAACTTGTTTAGACATTTTTTCATCATTTTGCCAAGAATTAAATTGAACAACTTGGAAGAGTGTATGAGGACAAGAACGACTTTAATTTGATAATTGACTCGAACATTCACACAAGTGGGACGAAAGAAAACTTTAATGCACACTTAAGAGGACTTTTGACTCTTTTTTTTTTATCCTATTACTAGGTAGAGAAAGAGAAACGGAGATTGTTGTTGTAGCCCCTATTGTCGTTGTAGTCTTCCTTGTGGCATGATCTCTTGTTGAGGCCCCATTTCAAATCTGAGCCCTTCCTTGATGAGTTCTTGCATGTTCTCACTCTCTGACTGTTGTTCTTCAACCACGGTAACTCACCATTGTCAATCAAGTCTTGGATGATGTTGCGGATGGAGAAGCAATCCTCGTGAGGTGACCGCTGCATAGGTGATAGTCACACCACTTGTGGTGGGCATGGTTGCGACGCAATGGTTTGGTTGCTTGTACCCTTGGAGAGGAGAAATTTGTCCCTTTGCTTTGAGATCTTCATAGGCCTTGGTGACGGTCATGCCATTGAGAGGGTATAGACACGGTCGTTGGTGGCACCTTTGTGACTTTTGAGGGATGAGCCACTTGAGAATGCTTTACCGTGGACCTTTGCCTTGTTGTCGGTGAGCTCTTGCAAACGAGCCTTAAGTTCGGACACTTCTTCCTCGTGAATTTTTCTCTCGAGATCAAGATGGTCTTGCCACAAATCGTCCTTGCGGCGGGCATCCTCGACAAGTCTATCCATTTGTTCCCCCATGGCTCTTATTATGTTGAAGAGCCTTTCGTTGGACACGGATATGTTCTCACCCTTGTTGTTGTTGCTGTTGGAAGCCATTGGACCTATTGAGAGAACACGGTCGATCTTAGGATGGCCTCATAAACACCTTTTGGATAAAATAATTCACCCACAAACAAAGGAAAAGACTCGACCATATAAGAAAAATGACTCTTTTTTTTTATTTACAAAAGTCGGAAGGACGCGGTCCTTTTGGGTTTCTAGAAAAATAGTGGAATCGTCACACTACTATATAGACCTTCTCGTGGTCCCATATACTCATCGGATTCCACCACGCTTGTGAATCCTACATGTGTCGGGATTAAACTAAATTAATGTAGTAAAGCATACATGCGGGGACGGATTTTTATTTTCATCCATAATAACCACTTGGGACGGAGTTTTATTTCGTCCAAAACAACGAGTGGTATGTATGATTTGAAGACATTAGTTTAGGGAAATCTCGGCACATGGAAACCGAATTGAGTCATGGAGTGTTAGACCCTAACTAGAATTGTGTGGTTTGTGCTCGGCTAAAGAGAGGCTTAAAGGTCACCCCGGCATGTAGTCGTGAACTACGCCACGGGCTGAGGTTTACCGCTTCGGAAGAGTCAAGGTCGAGTGGAGCTTGAAACTTCCTAGGACGGGCCTCGACGGGTTTGGGGTTGGACTTGTGCGACTCGATAGTCAGCAGTTGATAAGAATTGTGCGCGTAGTGTGAGGTCTGACAAGTGACAAAATATATATATTTTTTTCAAAAGAAATAAAAAAAAACAAATAAGCACGTAATTTACAACTTTCGAATCACCCGTGTGACCGATAAAAATGAATAGGAAATAAAAGTTGTTCTGTGCAGGCCCGGTGCCCACACACTGTCAAAACTGCTCTGTTCTGTTCACTGTTTCTGTTTCTGGGAAATTCCTAGAAACGCGCGCATTCAGATGCCTACTCGGGAGGCGCGCGCGTTAGACTGCAAGAAGTGGAGGCGCCCGATTCTGGGCGGTACCTGCAAATCAGCGGGTTCAAGGGATTGCCTTGACCCTAAATAAAAATTCTTTCCCCTGCAGACATTGTTAGTACAGAAACATGGAATTGAAAGACAAGTCGGAAGGCGGGCGATTCTGGTAATTGGGGTCGGACACGCGCGCTTTAGGCCAAGAAGGCCAGAGGCGCGCGCTTCCCACCCTTTTTACCAGAATGCATAGAAAATAGAAATAAGAACACCCAAAAATGAAAACGTAAGTTTAACCCTCTATATTCCCCAGCGGAGTCGCCACTGTAGATACCCCGGGGGACCACGGCTTGGCTAGAGTGCGTGAATTATCTGTTGGTAGTGGTGCCCTAGGCACGTTTAATAAACGTTGTAATTGTTATCATTTATTTCATATCAATAAAGAGATGTTTTGATTATTATTGTTGTTCATGTTTACTTATAATAATCTCCGTCCCTAGTACTTGTTAAGCACTAGTATAAAGGCTAAATGATCATGGGATGATCATGTTAGATTTATGGGTACTTGTTTGGAACAAGGTACTGGACATGACCCACTCTATGAGATTTATGTCATGGTCTATGTCATACATATATCTCATATTAGTTATGTCATTTGAATCCTTAGACATGAAGTTATTATAGTCTTCCACTTGATGAACATTATGTTTGACATATTCAAACGCTACTTTTAACCGAGTAGTTATAAAGGGTATGATTGGCATAATCGGATTCACGTAGGGAAGAATAATAAGCTAAATGGATTTGTCCCTCATCGGAGAGATGTCAAGCTTGGGCCTCTCGTAGGAATGATGTTGATGAAATGTTTGGCCGGACTCAAATGAATTGATTGGATCAATGTCATTTGGATTATCAACATATTCGGAATCGAGAAAGTATTGAACAAAACAAGCCGACTCTTTGGCCATGACTTGTGCTCAATGATATCGTGGACAAAAGGATTATGACATATTCTAAGAGGAATGCGAACTTGTATCTAGTTATACTAATTGGGTAGGTATGACGGTTTGCTAGAACCTAATCATATCTTATGGTTTCATGTTTGAACCTATTGCCAACTTAGTATAATCCTAGAGGGTCACACACAATAGAACGAATCTTTAAAAGGACTATATTGGAATTTTGGAAATTCTGGACTTTCTGGGGAAGTGGGCGACCGCACATAATGGACTGGGCGGCCGCACACTTAGCCCATTTTTGTACCAGTTTTGTTTCAGATAGTTGTGCGACCGCACAGAGGTTTTTTGGGCGGCCGCACAGTACTGTCGGGTGGCAGATTCCTAATTTGATTAGGAAACGAATTTTGGACGGATTTTGACACAAGTTTCCTATTTGGAATAGGTCATACTTGTGTATAAAAGACCAAATTCGGCCAGCACTCTAGGCTAATGATTTTGTGAGTCTCAAAGAGTTTGAGAAAGGGTTTATTTTGTTCTAAGACATTCTTGGTTGAAGAACAAAATAATACACAAAATAAATTCCATATAGTTCTTTTGATTGTGGAAAAGTGTTTCACAATTTGGTCTAGCAACCAAGATCAAAGAAGCTCCTTTGATATTCGTTCGAAGTGTGGATACCGCTAGAGGGTGAAAATCATCATCTTCAAAGTTCGTGTTCAAGCTTTGTGATCGTGATCAAGTCTTCAAACCTCCACCAAAGACCAAGAGAATTTGATAGCCATCAAGGGTTAGTTTATTCCTTTATTCTTATGTTGTATTTGATTTAATCATATGAACGGATCCATGGCTTTGGGTTTCAAAATTTTAAATGCTAAATTCCGCTGCGCATGTTTGATCGACACCCAACAGTGGTATCAAAGCCCCGTTCATGTTGATTATATCAATACCTAGATCATGTTATGTGTATATAAATTGTTTATGTGCCTTGCATGATATGAATATTGGAATATGTGATGTTTATGTGTTATGTGATTTTATGTGGTTTATTGTTTTGCAACTTTAATCGCATGATTCAATCGCAATAAATAAATTATGGTGGATTCAGAATTGTTGATTATTAATTTTTGATTGGATCAAAGTTTTAATAATCAGGGAAAAACAATTTTGAGACAAAATTTTCGAACTTTGAAAATTCTGCACATTCTGATGGCACCGGGCGACCGCACAAAACGACTTGGGCGGCCGCACAGTTTTGGGCGACCGCACAGGGGTTTTTGGGCGGCCGCACAAGGGGATCAGAAGGTCTGATTTTGGTTGAAAAACTGAATCTGGAATTTTTCGAAAAATTCAACAAAACCAGTAACAGAACCAGTCCAGACTTGCTGATCTGGAATGGGTTTTGGATAGTTGGTTTGTGTGTGGATTTTGGGGTTTGATTTTCCTATTTGTTTTAGTCTTGTGATTCCTAGATTGGTTCAAGTTTTGGATGGCTAATCTGCGTTCATCGAGATTGTGTTTCCCAAAATTGATCGCAATCAAAGTTTCAAAGATAAAACGAAGTTAGAATTATGAAGAGTTCATAATTGCTAAAATTGAGAAACAAAGTTCTTGATTCAAAGTTTGGAGATCCATGTGGAATTGTGAATGCAATTGGCCTACGTTCATCGAGACCATCTATTGCTTAGTTTCGGCCACATGGACTACTTTCTTGGTTTCTTGAATTAGTGCGGGATTGTGGTTGCCTAATGGCTTAGTTCGACCGCACTTCTTGTTGTCTTGATTTGGAAATAATAACCGAAGTTGAAATAGTCTCATCCTCATAATTATAGAGAAACTAATGACACATAAATACCATGCTTAAATTAATGGAGATTAATTTAGTGGCTAAACTTGATGTGTAACATGTTTTATATTATGTGCTCATAAATGTGTTATATGCTATATGTGATGAACCTTCAAAGAAAGTTTTAAGTCCTTTTGCCATGCCATGATTAAAACACTTGTTTATACATGAGTAATTTTATGTGGGCTCGCCAAAGCGAGGTGCATTGATTTTATTCATGTTTGAGCAAGATGAGTGAATAAGAGTTTCCTATGCGTTTAAAATGGTTGGACTTAATTAAGCGTCAAAACAGTTTTGGGCTTAAGGCAAAGATGAGATTTAGCATGCTTTTTGAAATTGGATTTCTTAAAGAATCTCATGAAAAGAACTGAGAGTCATATGAGATATGATTGACAAGAGTTGTCTACCTAATTGATTTAATTTTGAGCGGTGCGCCAAAGCGTACTCAAAATTAGATTAAAGCGGGATCTCAACTCATTTAAATTATACTATACATTGGATGTATAAAGAAGGTTGTATAATTTAGTGGGAGTATTTTGTTTTAAAATACATTAATTATCTCTTTAATGAAAATCGGTACTTATAAAATTTTGGAAATTTTGCATATTTGTAGATAATGACTAATAACACTCAATCAATGTCGTTGCGATCGATCCTTGAGAAGGATAAGCTCGAAGAGAATGGTACTAACTTTATGGATTGGATCCGTAGCATAAGAATCGTTCTTAGGCAAGAAGATAAGTTGTACATTCTCGATGGGCCTCTCCCTGCTGAACCACCGCCTACTGCCCCTAGGGCAGAAAGAGACAATTACAAGAAACATCGTAATGATTCAAGAGATGTAAGTTGTCTCATGCTTGCTGCTATGTGTTCAAAACTCCAACAAAGTTTGGAACATTTGGAAGCCTATGAGATAGGTGTGGAGTTGAGAACTATGTTTCAAGAGCAAGCCAGGCAAGAGAGGTACAAGACCATTGTTGCATTCACTACTAGTAAAATGAATGAAGGGCAACAAGTGAGTCCTCACTTTCTTAAAATGAAAGGTTATGTAGAGCACCTTGAGAAACTTGGCTATCCAATCCCATTGGAGTTAGCCACGGATCTCATTCTTAATTCATTGCCTAAAAGTTATAATCAGTTTGTGATGAATTATAACATGCATGGAATGGATAAGAATCTCTCTGAGTTGCATGGGATGCTCAAAACTGCAGAGATGAAAATTGTGGAGAAAGGTTCTCCCGTGCTCTTGGTTCATGATGGGAAGAAGGCTAATGCCAAAGGAAAGGGTAAGGCAAAAGTTGTCAAACCCAAGATAAGCAAGGCAAAGGTTGCCAAGGCTTCTGAGGCAAAACCTGATTCACAAAAGGATGCAATCTGTTTCCATTGTCAAGAAATTGGTCATTGGAAACGTAATTGCAAGGCTTTCTTGGAAGAGCAAAAGAAGAAGAAGAGCAGCAAGGCTGCGTCGACTTCAGGTATCTATATGATAGATATTCTCCTTTCTACCACTGATTCTTGGGTATTGGATACCGGATGTGGTTCTCACATTTGTCTAAATGTGCAGGGACTAAAGAATAGGAGACTGCTTAAAGAAGGTGAAGTAGATCTACGCGTGGGGAATGGAGCAAGAGTTGCTGCATTAGCCGTAGGGACTTATGAAGTCACTTTACCTTCCGGATTAATTCTTGTTTTGAACAATTGTTATTATGTTCCGGATTTAAGCAGAAATATTATTTCAATTTCTTGTTTGGATAATGAAGGTTTTAAGTTTCTCATTGAGAATAAGAAATTTTCTATTTATTTAAATGATGTGCTTTATGGTATTGCTAATTCATTTAATGGCCTTTATATCTTGGATGTCAAGAATGAAAGTAATGTCTATCATGTAAATAATAAATCTAAACCTAATGATGTAAATCATACTTATTTGTGGCATTGCCGTCTTGGTCATATTAATGAGAAGCGTATCTCAAAACTCCATGGGGACGGACTTTTGGGTTCATGTGACTTAGAGTCATATGATACTTGTGAGTCGTGTCTTCTTGGAAAAATGACTAAGACACCTTTTACCAAGTTGGGTGAAAGGGCAAGCGACTTATTGGGGTTGATACATTCCGATGTATGCGGACCATTAAGTAGCAATGCTAGGGGAGGATTTCAATACTTCATAACCTTCACTGATGATTATAGTAGATTTGGGTATGTTTACCTAATGAAACATAAAAGTGAAGCATTTGAGATATTTAGAATATTTCAAAATGAAGTAGAAAAACACTTGGCAAAAGCATAAAGGCACTTCGATCAGATCGAGGTGGTGAATACTTGAGTCAAGAATTTGATGATCATCTAAAGAATTGTGGAATATTTTCACAATTGACTCCACCCGGAACACCACAATGGAATGGTGTGTCCGAGAGGAGGAATCGGACTTTGTTAGACATGGTTCGATCAATGATGAGTCAAGTTGATCTTCCAATATCCTTTTGGGGTTACGCTCTAGAAACCGTTGCTTTCACACTAAATCGTGTTCCAACTAAATCGGTTCAAAAGACTCCATATGAGATATGGAGCGGAAAGAAGCCTTGTCTATCTTTCATGAAGATTTGGGGTTGTGAAGTTTTTGTCAAAAGACTTATCTCAGACAAACTTGCACACAAATCTGATAAATGTATTTTCGTGGGATATCCTAAGGAAACTAAAGGATATTGCTTTTACAACCGAGAGGACAACAAAGTGTTTGTTGCCCGAACTGGTGTCTTTCTAGAGAAAGAGTTTCTCTCTAAAGAAATCAGTGGGAGTAAAATAAATCTTGAAGAAATTCGAGACCCAGAAAATAACATTGAACCAATAGTGGAACAAGAACAAGAACCACAAGGAGTTGTGGAACGTGTTCAAATACACAAGCAACTCGCAGATCTAGTAGGTTACGATCCGAGCCCGAGAG
Source organism: Campanula takesimana (assembly GCA_026119855.1). Classification (NCBI taxonomy): domain Eukaryota; kingdom Viridiplantae; phylum Streptophyta; class Magnoliopsida; order Asterales; family Campanulaceae; genus Campanula; species Campanula takesimana. The sequence continues at coordinate 1,949,876 of JAOWBW010000173.1, read as the reverse complement.
ATATGGATTTCTCGTAACGGATAGTAATGACGTGGAAATCATTGAGAATGATGAACCGTCAACCTACCAAGAGGCGATGTCTTCTCCTGATTCGGACAAGTGGCTTGGAGCCATGGAATCCGAATTGCAATCCATGCAAGACAATCAAGTTTGGAATTTGATTGATGCACCCGAAGGTGTAAAAACCATAGGATGCAAATGGGTCTTCAAGAAGAAGACTGACATGGATGGGAAGGTGCATACTTACAAAGCTAGGCTTGTAGCGAAGGGTTATAGGCAAGTTCATGGTATTGACTATGATGAGACCTTTTCACCCGTAGCAATGATCAAGTCTATAAGAATTTTGCTTGCCATTGCCGCATATCATGACTATGAAATATGGCAGATGGACGTCAAAACCGCTTTCTTGAATGGAAAACTACAAGAGGATGTGTATATGACACAACCAGAAGGTTTTGAACAAAATTCTAAGGTATGCAAATTGCAGAGATCCATCTATGGATTGAAGCAAGCTTCTAGGAGTTGGAATCTCCGTTTTGATGAATCGGTCAAAGAGTTTGGTTTCATCAAGAACGAACATGAGCCTTGTGTATACAAGAAGATTAGTGGGAGCATAGTGCTTTTCCTTGTTTTATACGTGGATGACATATTGCTCATTGGAAACGACATTCCTAAACTTCAGTCTGTGAAGACTTGGTTAGGAAAGTGCTTCGCAATGAAAGATATGGGTGAAGCCGCATATATTCTTGGCATTAAGATCTATAGAGATAGATCAAGGAGGCTACTTGGTTTAAGCCAAAGTACATACATTGACAAGGTCATTAGAAGATTCTGTATGAAAAATTCTAAGAGAGGCACCTTGCCCGTGTTACATGGAGTTTCTCTAAACAAGACTCAATGTCCTAAGACAAAAGATGAGTGTGAGAAAATGAATGATGTTCCATATGCTTCGGCAATTGGGTCCATCATGTATGCCATGATTTGTACTAGGCCGGATGTGTCTTATGCTTTGAGCATGACAAGTAGATACAAATCCGAACCTGGCGAAAATCACTGGATAGCTGTAAAAGCGATTCTTAAGTACTTAAGAAGAACTAAAGACTCGTTTTTGGTCTATGGAGGAATGGAAGATGATCTCGTTGTAAATGCTTACACGGATGCAAGCTTCCAAACCGACAAAGATGATAGCCGATCGCAATCGGGTTTTGTGTTTATGTTAAATGGTGGAGCTGTAAGCTGGAAGAGTTCCAAGCAAAGTACAACTGCTGATTCTACAACAGAAGCTGAGTATATTGCTGCATCGGATGCTGCAAAGGAAGCTGTTTGGATTAAGAAGTTCATAACTGAACTTGAAGTGGTTCCTAGTATTGCTAGTCCAATAGACCTTTATTGCGACAATAATGGTGCTATTGCTCAAGCAAAGGAACCAAGAGCACATCAGAAATCCAAACACATACTTAGGCGTTTTCATATCATTCGAGAGATCGTTGATAGGGGAGACGTAAATATATGCAGAGTACCTACTGATGACAATGTTGCGGACCCGCTAACAAAGGGACTTCCACAAGCTAAACATGATGGTCATGTTAGGTCCATAGGTATTAGATACATGGGAGATTGGGCCTAGGGCAAGTGGGAGATTGTTGGTAGTGGTGCCCTAGGCACGTTTAATAAACGTTGTAATTGTTATCATTTATTTCATATCAATAAAGAGATGTTTTGATTATTATTGTTTGTTCATGTTTACTTATAATAATCTCTGTCCCTAGTACTTGTTAAGCACTAGTATAAAGGCTAAATGATCATGGGATGATCATGTTAGATTTATGGGTACTTGTTTGGAACAAGGTACTGGACATGACCCGCTCTATGAGATTTATGTCATGGTCTATGTCATACATATATCTCATATTAGTTATGTCATTTGAATCCTTAGACATGAAGTTATTATAGTCTTCCACTTGATGAATATTATGTTTGACATATTCACACGCTACTTTTAACCGAGTAGTTATAAAAGGGTATGATTGGCATAATCGGATTCACGTAGGTAAGAATAATAAGCTAAATGGATTTGTCCCTCCTCGGAGAGATGTCAAGCTTGGGCCTCTCGTAGGAATGATGTTGATGAAATGTTCGGCGGACTCAAATGAATTGATTGGATCAATGTCATTTGGATTATCAACATATTCGGAATCGAGAAAGTATTGAACAAAACAAGCTGACTTTTTGACCATGACTTGTGTTCAATGATATCGTGGACAAAAGGATTATGACATATTCTAAGAGGAATGCGAACTTGTATCTAGTTATACTAATTGGGTAGGTATGACGGTTTGCTAGAACCTAATCATATCTTATGGTTTCATGTTTGAACCCATTCCCAACTTAGTATAATCCTAGAGGGTCACACACAATAGAACGAATCTTTAAAAGGACTATATTGGAATTTTGGAAATTTTGGACTTTCTGGGGAAGTGGGCGACCGCACATAATGGACTGGGCGGCCGCACACTTAGCCCATTTTTGTACCAGTTTTGTTTCAGATAGTTGTGCGACCGCACAGAGGTTTTTGGGCGGCCGCACAGTACTGTCGGGTGGCAGATTCCTAATTTGATTAGAAACGAATTTTGGACGGATTTTGACACAAGTTTCCTATTTGGAATAGGTCATACTTGTGTATAAAAGACCAAATTCGGCCAGCACTCTAGGCTAATGATTTTGTGAGTCTCAAAGAGTTTGAGAAGGGTTTATTTTGTTCTAAGACATTCTTGGTTGAAGAACAAAATAATACACAAAATAAATTCCATATAGTTCTTTTGATTGTGGAAAAGTGTTTCACAATTTGGTCTAGCAACCAAGATCAAAGAAGCTCCTTTGATATTCGTTCGAAGTGTGGATACCGCTAGAGGGTGAAAATCATCATCTTTAAAGTTCGTGTTCAAGCTTTGTGATCGTGATCAAGTCTTCAAACCTCCACCAAAGACCAAGAGAATTTGATAGCCATCAAGGGTTAGTTTATTCCTTTATTCTTATGTTGTATTTGATTTAATCATATGAACGGATCCATGGCTTTGGGTTTCAAAATTTTAAATGCTAAATTCCGCTGCGCATGTTTGATCGAAACCCAACATTATCCTAGGATGTCTACTTGATTTTAAGAGTCGCCACCTATGTTTTAGAGGAACATAAGAAAAACCTAAAAAGAGCCAATTTTATATACAAAACCAGAGATTCGGGAAAAGATGGGTTCGGGGGTTAGGTGACAGAGTGGGAAGTACTTAAACACCCACTCCGCCCCGCTTACGCGGCTCTTGCTACTTTTGGTGTTCTAATGCTAAATGTCCTTCAATTTAATGATAAGAGAAATGTGCTAACAATTATAATGAAAAGAAAGGGGAAATTTATAGAGAAAAAATAAAGGAGAATTGGTTATTTATTGATTTATACTAAAGATTACATGTCGAATTATCGCTAGGTAATTACATTAAGAAATGAGAATGTAAATTAAAGTGGAATTAAAATGTTGGGATGTAACCTTAACCAAACTTCAATAGTGAAGTGGCCTTTTGGTTGTATCCTTTTTTATGGAGATTGCATACATTGACTAGACATGAATAAAATAAGAAGAAGAAAAAGGGAAGTTGTGCCTTAAGAAGAAGGACTTTAAACCTTGACTTGAAGATGGTGTTGTAGAGAAAATGTTGTGCAACACTTTATGTAGAGTCTTATTGTTAAGAACTCTTGTTGGGAGAATTTGTGTATAGTGTAGTTTGTGAATCAAAGTTGAGGTCCAAAGATCCCTTTCTAAGGTAGAAGAAGGGGGTTTATATAGGTAAAAAAGAGAGGGAAAGGTTGGAGGGAAAATGATCAATCCATATGAGATGGAATTGACCAATAGAAAATAAGATAAATAAATAATAAATGAAATAAATAAAAGAAAATCAAATAATAATAAAAAGAAATATTTTGTTTTTAAGAAATGGCTAGAATAATGGGATTGGAGGTTATAAAGCTAGGGGGGATGAATGTGGAGGTAAAAAGAGGCTCTTTTGTGATCAAGAAGAGATGTTGTAAATAAGAAAAGGAAGGGAAATAAGGTGCAATCCGTTACTGCCATAATGGGAGGCGCGCGAGTCCCGCTTTAGGGGCGAGACGCGCGTGCAGCCCACAAACAGTGTCGGAAGCGCCCGCGGGTGGAAAAGACAGAATGACAGAAATGACTTTAAAATTAATTCTGTTATGCAGTTTAGTCCAAAAACTAACGGAATCAGTTAGGAACTTATCCGAAGTAACATAAATTAACAAAAATAAGTTAAATAAAAATACTATGTATGCAATCGGGGTGAGAGGTTCAAAGCGGGGTGTCTACAGGATGCTGTTCCCATTTCCATTCACATTAGGATTGCCATTGCCATTGGGGTAGCCATTAGGTGCCCTATTACCATTCTGATTCTCATTCGGATTTCCATTGGGATTTCCGTTGGGGTTGCCATTAGGAGCCCCATTACCATTGTCATTTCCATTCGGATTGCCATTGGGATTTCCGTTGGGGTTGCCATTAGGAGCCCCATTACCATTCTGATTCTGCATCTGTACAAGCGTAGCAAGTAACTCGTCTTGCTGAGTTCTCATCTGACCCAACACATTCTGTTCTAACCATGCTTGAAGACCTGGTGGCGGCACATAGGCCTCCCTTCTTCGGCCATTGCAGCAGCTTCTTCGACAACGGGCACTGCCTCGGTAACTCGGATCAACCTCCCCTTGCGGTTTCTAACTCCCCCTCTCCAAGTAGATGCCAAGCTAAGAGTATCTGAAAGGGATGGTGTATATGGCTGATTAGAGAGTGGAAAGGATCGAGATTTTCTGAGCTTGATTCAAAAGAAGTTCAAAAAGCACAAAATCAAACCTAGAATGCCGGATAAGCACTTGCTTTATTTTGACACATTTTCGCATGAAATCTTGGAATAGTGGATACCGTCTCCAAAGTATAGGACCAACGTTTTGCACCTATACTATTGGCCGTCCAAGCCCCTAGCGAAGGGCCTATACTCTTTCGGGGATCCACCATTCGGTTACGGTCTAAGGGAGGGTCTTGACAGTTTAAAGTCAATCCGAGCATTTCAATGAATTTCCACAATGTAGGTTGTTTATGACCTTTTGGGAAATGCATAGGATTGAGGTGAAATTGCTAGACAAAAACCGGTATGAAGTCTGGGACGTGTCATTTTTTAGAAAACATGGACATCGTGGCTTGGTAACGGGGAAGATTGGCTTACACCCATTGCAACGACTAATAGGCACGCTTTGGGGTGAGAATGTACACCGCAGGCCCTATAGGGAAGTCCAATGAGCTCCCTTATACCCTCGGGTTACCTTCTCAGGTTTGTACGGTTCTACAAGACGTTATTTTCAAAAACGTGCATGTGTGAGGTATCTATGAGTTCAAAAAAAAATGATTTTGAAAGAAAGTAAAGAAAACAAGAAAAAAAATCCTTTTCTTTTCCTTTTTTATTTTATCCACTTTTTTTTTTTTTAAGGGAATCACCCACCACGCATGCATATATATACAAATAAGAGGGTGAAGGAAAAAAAATGTCCCTACAAAACAAAGGTTAGGGCATAAATATATATACAACCCAAGCAACCCAAATATTAGAGTCTAGCCCACTTTTAAAATTGTCCCTAGCAGAGTCGCCACTGTGAGAGCCCGCGCTCGAAGACAAACCGCACCGAAATGATCGCTCGTGAAAGCGATTCGGGCGATGCCTCGTGCTAATGCGCTTTTGGAAATGCGCTCGGTTCCCACACAATGGTTTCCTCTCGATGGAATCAAACAGTCAAGAGTCGCCACCTCATTTTATTTTAGGAAAAAACGAAGATAAAACCTTTTTTAAAGAAAGTGGTTTCGGGGGCTAAGTTACGAGAAGAGAAGGGGTTAGGCACTCTCCTCGCCCGTGATGGTCTCTGGTATGCATGCCACGTAGATTCAATTTTATGCCTTTTATGCCTTGCTTTTATGCCCTAACCAAATGGTGAATAATATAAGAGGAAGTCTTCCTATTATAGGAATGTTTGCTTTAATTCACAAATGAGAGTCGGTTTGGGTGGACTCTCACTTGGGTTTGAAAATGGTTTAGCATTTATATCCATTAAAGGAAACACACAAAGGGGTGAGGGGTTGATATTTACAATGGTGAACAAAAAAGGGAACAAATCCCATAAAAAAGAATGTCCAAACTCCGTCCCCAAACATTTTAGGGACTGCTGTGCTCTTCTTCTTTGTGTACCTGCTCTTATGCTTGCATAATCTAGAAAGTGAATATTAGGAAAAGTCCCTGAACGACATAAACCGACTTGGGTAAAGGGGACCCATAAACTCTGGGCTCACATACCATAAGGCCCATCCAAAGAGGCCCACGATCTTATATGCCGACATACATTAGGCTGAACAGGCAGCCCTTGCCTAGGCCGAGGTCCAATAAACCTAATCCATAGCCGACCTCTTTGAAGAGGCCGAGATAGATGACGGGCCGACTTACCAATCAAAACCTCCCATTATCGCAGGGAGTCCACTTACAGAGTTTGATTACAACTCTAACAGTGGAGATCCTTATTTGAACAAGGATATCTCTTCTACAAGACAACTGGGATACCACACATCCTTATCCGGAGTCTATCTCCAAGGAATACGAGTCCCACAGTAATACGGGCTCCCTGGCTTTCTTAACAAGTTAGGACTCATTCACCCGCGCCTATAAAAATAGGTCCTTACAACAGGAGACGGGTGTGAATACCCCTTTCCGATGAAGCGACGCATGGGAAGTATCTTGTGATTATTTTTATTTACAAAAGGGAATATTCATAACGACATTAAAATTATGAGAGTCGCCACACCGTTTTAATTAAAGCCAAAACATTGAAAAAGGCATTTTTAGTGGGTTCGGGGGTCATATTACAACAAGAGAAGAATATTGGACGTTATCACTCCTATTGCCCGAATTGATCGGTCTTTCTATCATGATGCGGTGTATGTAGTGTGTTAGTGATTTAGACCGGATCCGAAGATTGCCTACGTTCCTCTCAATGTGAGAAGCTTAGGTCAGCGTAGTTCGCACATAATTAGAATGTGGAGAGAGAATAGGGATCATGCATAATGAAGAGGGAGGAGAAAGAAACATGCAGGATGATCACATCCTAGAATAATGACTATGCCATCAATGAGATCTCAATGAACATTCATCACATTCATCCTGGGAGGATTATTGAACATGGGAGTAATTACCTAAAGTTTAGGGTTTAGAAATAGTTCCTAATCATCCTTGGGTTGATGAACCCTAAATCATCATCGGCTATGAAATAACATGCAAACATGAAGATCGCAACCCTAAATATAGCATAAATAAGGTTTTAATCTATGAACACGAAGAACATGCGAAGAACATATTATGAACATATGAATAAACATGCAAAGCATATGAAAAAACTATGAATAAACATGTAAGAACATGAATATAAGATATCTACATTAAAAATGATGCAAGAACATGAAGAAAAAGTTAGAAAACTTACCTATGTTGGCAAGAAATAAACCTTGATCTCCTTGAGTGTTTGAATGCTTAATTAGGGAGCAAAATAACGTTTAAGAACTCTCAAAATCGGATTTAAGACTCTCAAACTCGGGATCCCCCAAACCAATGGAATGGAATGAGTTTATATAGTAAACTGATGGGAAGATTTGACGGCTGGGATAATCCGGGACAAGGTTGGCCGCCTGGCCATGATTGAAGACGGCGAAAAGAGTGGCCGCGTGGCCAAGGTTGGGGCGCGGCAATGTTGGCCGCGTGGCCAAAGATGCGGGCTGGCTTGATTCTTAAGCTAGGGTTTCTGCATGGTTTTAAGGAAACCATAAGTTACCTATTTTGATGGATTTTGTCATAAATGAGGTGTTTCGGGAATCCGGGACAAGTCTTTGCGAGGTTTCTAATTCCTATAAAGTCCTTGTATATTTGGGAAAACCCTAATAAACTCATTTTCAGGTCGGGTACTAACAGTAGCCCCTCGGCGACGCTTCTTGCAAGGCAATGGAGGGTCGACGATAAAAATAGGAACCGCTCTGAAACATGAGTTTCAAAACAGGCGGAAAGTAAGGGAACGGCTGAACCTTGGCAGGCGACCTACGTATCCACGGAGGAATCAAGCCAAACGTAGTTCAAATCTGATGGGAAATTGGGAAGCAACGTCTTCTGCTGGGGAAAATACATCTGCCGGGGATGGTAGACGACCATGTCGGTCGGGTGGTTGAACCTTTTCAGGTTTCCTACGTATCCTCGGAGGAATCAAACCGGTCGTAGTTCGGAGCTATTGGGGAAGACGAGACATCAAACTTCTGCTGCGGATAACAAACCTACGGATACTATCTTGTATGAAGAACGAACATTCGTGAGCAATGAAGTTATTTGGGAAAAATAAAGACTACGTCGTCTAAATAATCCAAGATGGAATGGTAAACGCAATCAGGATCGCCCGGGTTCCTGCCGATCGCGCTAAAGTAATAGATGTTGGATCTCTCGCAATTAGAAACGCCAGGGTTTCTGCCAATCACGATCGATCTAAGGTGCGTATGACATAGAGGCGCCGAAGTCTCTATAATCATACGAATCCTAAGCAAATGTTTGGAAATTTTAAACGCAATCAGAAACGCCCGGGTTTCTGCCGATCGCGTTAAAATAATAGATGCTGGATCTCTCGTAATTAGAAACGCCCGGGTCTCTGCCAATCACGATCGATCTAGGATGCGTATGACATAGAGGCGCCGAAGTCTCTGCAATCATACGAATTCTAAGCAAATATTTGGTGAAGAATGGAAATTTTAAGGGGCTTTCCGTTCCCAAAGGTAACGAATATCAGTCAAAATAGTGCTAAGGGCACCTAAAATGAATTAAAGGGAAAAGATCAGGGGCAAAAATGGGATTTTATCTGAAGGGACAAGGTTGGCCGCGTGGCCAAAGTCACTGATTTGCAATGGTGGCCGCGTGGCCAAGGACGCTGAGTGGTTAGATCTTCTTCACGCGGATCGCTGATCTGACGGCTGGGATTACGAGGGCGGAAGTGGCCGCGTGGCCAAGGATGCCGGCGGGCTGACTCCTTGATCACAACGCCAGAGGCCTTCCTTCTTCTCCTCTCCTTCTTCTTCTTCCTTCTTCCTCCCACCATTGTTGAGTTTAGAGAGAGAATTCGAGTTCTAGAGAGAGAAAGCTTGGATCCGATAATTTTTGAGGATTTTGTTTCGAGCACTTCGGATAAATGGCAGATTGGATCAACGGGCCTTGTTTAGGGATTTTCCGGGCCAAGGTGGGTATGTGCGTCAAGGACAAGAACAAGGACAGTGGCATGGTGATCCTCAAGGTGAGGGAAACATAGGGGCTGACCCAGGAGCGGGTTTCGAAGCGGTGCCCTTGATACCACGGGGCGGCTTGAGACCACGAGCGGCGACTCAGAACTTTCGCGACGGCCTTCTCCGGTCGACGCTTGATCAAGATTACGACTTCTACATCGACTCGGAGCGTCACTGGTCGCTGGGCCTTCGGAGACACACAAGAGGTACATTTCAAATTTTTGCTCCGTTCATTTTCACATTTTTCGCACTTTTGTACAAAATATAGATTGCTAGAATTGTGAATTGCTAGAAACGTAGGTTGCTAGAAATGTAAATTGCTAGAAATGTAACATACCTGTGCTGTGTTTACCTGCAGAGGATCAAGGCTCGTGGGTCCACAGTGACTGTGGGCAAACTGTGGGTGTCTCTGCCGGAGGGACCGGGCGGTTTGCGTGCTCGGATTGAGACTATGGGGTTTGGCCCATTCTTTGATAGTGTCCGTACGGTTGGGGCACTCTGAAGGTGGCGGCGGTGATAGAGGTGTGCAGGGAGTTCTGGTGGGACACCACCCATACTTTTCACTTCAGTTGGGGAGAGATTACCATCACGCCGACGGATTTTGCGGCTATCACGGGGTTGAGGTTCACTGCTACCCCTTTGCCTTTTGATGAGAGCTTGGCGGAGCGGCGGGACTATAGGCAGGCTCTGTTGGGAGTTGACACTGATCTGGGAGGAGGAGTCAAGGGTTATGGAGTGGAGGCCGGGAAGGTGAACCGTTTGGTGGAGATGGCTATTGAGGCCTTCGGTAGGGGAGAGTATGACTTGGATTGCTTGGTCCGGCTGTTCTTATGGTACAGCTTTTCAGAGATTCTGTTTCCCAGTGGGGCTACTGTCTGCAGGTACTCGCTGCTAGGGCTTTTGTGGATTTGGACCAAGTCGGTGGGATTTCTTGGGGTGGAGCCGGTTTGGCTGGGATTTACCGGCATTGGATCATTGCTCGAGGGATAGCTCGTTGGCCTTTAACGGGTTTCAGTTCGCCTTTGAGGTATGCTCTTGACTACCCTTCTTTTCACTTGTTGAGATTTCTGCTCTATCTTTTGGTCTGAAATGTCTCTTTCATTGTATGCACAGGCTTGGGTGTATGAGATCATTGGTGTCGCCCCTTTTCAATTGGTGATGCGTGCCAACAAGGTCGTCCCTGTCATGTCGTACTGGTGCAAGAGCAACATGGCTCCTCCCCGCAGAAACCGGGATAGGAAGACGGTGGATGCCGCCGATCTGAGGAGGGCTTTTGCGATGTCTGAGCCTGTCGGGGTTAGGTTTTACCCATGGAGTCCGCTAATGAGGCTTCGGTGGGTCCCTATGTAGTGGAGTTGACCGCTTCTAGGGTTCTGCTTGTGGGTCTCACTGGGGAGGCCATGTATCTGAGAAAGGGTGGTTCGTCAGCATAGGGCTGGTGCGTTACCGTGGGCTCCTTATGACCCTCCTCGGGATATGCTCCGTCCTGCGAGGTTGGCAACTTTCTTGGCTCCCACTCCGGCAGAGCATTACAGGGGGAGTGACGACTACGCGGCTATGTGCGGACTCGGTTGATCAGCCCTCAGGTTCGGGCTAGGATGTTATCGGGAGAGGGATCGAGCTCGGCCCGGTATGTTGGTCGGAGTCGGCCTTTGGTGGACATGCCTCCCCGTTCGAGTAGCGTGAGGGTGATGAGAGGTGGTCGGGAGGTGGAGATTAGCTTGGAGCCGACGGCCGCAGATGTTGTCGAGGAGACTTTTGTTCCTCCGCCTGACGCTGGGGTATGACCTTATGATTATCTCAGTCATGCACACACACACTTGTTATTTCTGCATTGTAATCATTGCCTTGGTTTCCCTTTCAGGTGACTCGGGAGGCGTACGTTCGTTCTGTTCAGCGGGAGAACGTACTGATGCGCCTATTGAGAGAGGCATATCATTCTTGCACTTGCCAGCGGGATGATGTCGTGGCTCCCCAGCATCGGGAACGGTCTCCGAACGGTGTGGGCTCCTCCCATACTGGTGGTTGAGTGGTCCGTGGACGGAGTTCGGGTGCCGGTAGCTCTTGAGCTTCAGCGCGGCGTGGAGACACCACGGAGGAGGAATCTGATTAGGCGGGACCCATCCTCTTCTCCTTATTCCTGTACTGTTAGCTAGTAGAGACAAATATGTACTGGACAACTATTTAACAATGTATATTTATGCACTAGAATGAGAATGATTTGTGTGACCACCTATTTGTACAAGCTAATTATTTTACAATGCTCCTAATTTTTCTACAATGCATGAGCCAAGGGGAGGGGCAGGTACGTTGTTTGCATGGATCCGCTGCGGGGTAGGAGCAATCGATCTGAAATTTCTGCATGGGGCAATAGTGGCCGCGTGGCCAAGGAAAAGTCGGCCGCCTGGCCAAGAGCAATTGTGGCCGCGTGGCCTAGGACGAATGTGGCCGCGTGGCCGAGTCTTCCGCCGACTCTGGTTTTCCTTTTCCTGGCAAAAATTGGAGTTTGTGTAGTATTTAAGGGGAATTTGGGTTCCCTTAGAATTCGTACCAGCCACTACTTTTAGGTAATTTAGAGTTCTAATCTCCACTTTGCTTGCTTTTCACCATGGATCATGAAGCTAGGATCACAAGTCTTGAGAAAAAGGTCTTTATAACTTCTTTGGAGAAGTGGGTTGCCAAACTTTCTGGTTCTAGCCGTAGGAAACTTGATGAAAGGTATGGGATAAGGTGTCTTTGGTCACTCTTGCATATGAATTCCAATACCAACCTTTTACAAGCCTGTGGGAAGTTTTGGAATGACACCCTTCATGTCTTCAATTTTTCATTCAACGAGATGACACCCACATATGAGGACATTGCAGCGCTTTGCAGCTACAAATGGAAGGGTAAAGTTGCCTTGCCTTTTGACTTTGTTTGCTTGAGGGACAAGTTGATGACCTTTGGCGTGTCAGTGGAGGACTTTGATAGGTATGCTAGGGGCGGCTATGTTGACCTTTCTTGGATGCCACAACACTTTATGCACATGGACGTGGCTTCTGACCGTTCTTTGGACCATCTTGCACTATGCTTGTTTGCCTCTATTCTCTTCCCCTCTGAGGTTGGGTTTGCCAGTGAAGGGTGCTTGGGCATGGTAAATTCCGCTCGTCTAGGCTATGACATTGTGCCGGCTATCCTTGGAGAGATGCTCTGTGGGATTCCCCATCTCGCGGCTTATGGTGGGATGCCCTGTGGTAGTGATAGGCTCTTGACTATGTGGTTGCAAGAGAGGCTTCGCGTCAACAAACCGACGGCTTCTCTGAAGGTGGCTCCATGGATGCACCGTATTAGGGGATGGCGGAGCGGTTTGAGGGCATAACTCTCAAAGGTTGGGAACAGTATTTGGCAGAGATGGTGACTGATGACATTCAATGGGTGGTGCCCCATTGGCACATTCATTCTGTGAGGGAGAAGCAAGTAGGACTTCACATGATCAAAGTTCCGACACTCTCTGGGACTACCTTTTACTACCCCGCTAGAGTGCTCCGTCAGTATGGCTTAGTGCAGACTACCCCGGAGGGTTGGGACAAGGAGAGAGATGATTTTCCTTTTGGGATACTTCAGTTGGATGACAGTACTTCGGTCCTTCTCTCTCAGATATGGGGCGAGGCCGGTTTTAGCCGTAGGACCTTCATCACCCCCTCTAGCAACACCTACCTGTCACGAGAGTACTTGGATTGGTATATGGGGAGACTTGGGCATGCGGAGCAGACTCTAGAGACCCTAAGGGGCACTATTTTGGGATCCTGTGCTCCAAGTTTTTCATTGAGAGTGAAAGAGGTTGTGGCTTATGAGAGGAGGATGAGCAAAAGCGTGGCCAACGGGAATGGAGATGGAGTGGGGGCATCCAAGAAGAGGAAAAGCGAAGAGGTTCCTATCGGCAAGGCTAAAGGTGTTAGTGAATTTGAAAGAAGATTTTGTGAGAATCCTAACAAGAAAGTTCGCCGTGGACAAAGCAAGAAGAAAGAGACCGAGGGCACAAATGGCACTAAAGAGTGATCCCGAGCGTCTCCCCATAGTCGTTGCAGACACATTAGTTTAATTTAGTTTACTTTTGTTTTAGTTTCAATTTCAAAATAGGTTATGTAGTCAGAAAGTTTGTCGAGCTTAGACTCATCAAATAAGTGTAAACGTGCAATGACTATGGAAATAAAAGTTTTTGCTTTTAGAAAACACAAATTCTCCTTTTATTATTTCTTGACAAGATTTGGATGTTTATTTATTTTTTAGACCGCACCTCTTGAAAGGCTGCCTACGTTCCCCTTTTACAAATAGGACTAAGGGGCTCAGGTCGTCGTAGTTCATTCCAGTTAGACTAGAATTATTTAAGAAAGGGAAGATAGAAGAGGGGGATGCTCTAACTTTTGCCTAGACCGCCCTTGCGGGTTTTCAGTCTAGCGAGCTTTGTACGCACCCTTATTTTGCATAGACCGCCCTTTGCGGGTTTTCAATCTATCGGGCTTCTTTTTGCGATTTTTTTTTTTTTTTTGTAGAAGGGGAGTCTAATCATAGTAGCGTCTGAGCTTGCTGAGGTTGACTGGTTCCTTGAACGGGTTGCCATCCAAATCTGCCATTCTGACCGCTCCTCCGGAGAAGATCTTCTGTACTACAAACGGACCTACCCAAGTGGGGGCCCACTTCCCGAGGGGGTTGAACTTGTTGGGCAAGCGTGCTTTGAGCACCAAGTCTCCCTCCTTTATGTCAACAGGCTTGACTCTTTTATTGAAGGCTTTCGTCGTTCTCCTTTGATAGGCTAGGATATGTTCCATGGCCTTCAATCTGCGTTCATCGAGCGTTGCCAACTGATCATAGCGACTCCGGAGCCATTCTACTTCATTCACTTGGTTTTCGAGTAAGATCCTCAATGATGGCACTTCCAATTCTATAGGGAGTACCGCCTCCATGCCGTATGTCAAGGCGTAAGGGGTCTCTCCAGTAGCAGTGCGGACTGACGTTCTGTATCCCCAAAGTGCTAATGGTAACTTCTCGGGCCATCCCGTCCTTGCAGAGCCATTTTGCGAATTATCTGTTCTATCGTCTTGTTGGCCGCCTCAACCGCGCCGTTAGTCTGTGGATAGTACGGGAAGATTTCTTTCGTTCGACCTTGAATTCTGCGAGCAAGCGAGCACACTCGGCTTCGAAATGACTGCCATTGTCTGATAAATGAGGTTAGGGACCCCATATCTACACATGATGTTCTCTTTGATAAACTGCGCCACCTTCTTGGAATTCAGCACCTTGTAAGACTGAGCTTCGACCCACTTTGTGAAGTAGTCGACTGCGACGAGGACGAATTCGTGACCGTTACTGCCGGCTGGTGAGATTTTCCCAATGATGTCTATACCCCATGTGGCGAATGGTCAAGGCGTGGTGGAGCTATACAACTCGTGTGGGGGGATGTGGTTGAGGTTGGAGCATACTTGGCACTTGTGACACCGTCGAACCCATTGAATACAGTCCGTCTCTATGGTAATCCAATAGTAGCCCAGGCGAGTGATCTTCTGTCTAAGCATCCTTGCATTCATGTGAGGTCCACACAAACCGTTGTGTACTTCCTCCATTATTGCTTCAGCTCTCTTGCTGTCGACACATAAGAGCAACAGCCCGTCGTAATGTCTCTTGTACAAAGTATCGTCTAACAATACGAATTGGCCCGCCAGTCTTTTAAGCGCTTGCAGACTTTTGGCCTTCACATCTCCATCAAAAGACATCTCTCCGTGCTTAAGGAACTTGTAGATTTGGGCGTACCATTGGTCTCCGTTTACCTCCGCATCGATCCGGATTTCGCAGCAATAGGCTGGGTTCTCTCTTCGTCCAACCCTAAATGGCTTCACGGACCTCCCTTCGGGAATCTCGACCAACGAGGCCAATGTAGCTAGAGCATCTGCGAACTTATTTCTGTCTCGTGGCAGGAAATGGAAGGTGACTTCTTTGAACTGTGTTATCAACTCATCCATGTAACCTTGGTACCGCTGCAGGCAAGGATCAATAGTTTTCCATTTCTTCGTCGTTTGGTTAATAATCAAAGCAGAGTCTCCATATACTTCTAACACTTTCACGTTGCGTTCTAGGGCGGCTTCCAGTCTGGCTATACATGCCTCATACTCAGCGGCGTTGTTGGTTTTTGAAAAGTTCAGCTTGATGGCTATGGGAGTGTGTTCATCTTTGGGATCAATAAGTAGGAGTCCGACTCCATTCCCTCGTTTGTTTGCAGCCCCGTCAAAGAATAGTTGCCACCTTTCTGCGACCTCAATCGCGAAAATGTCGTCGTCCGGGAACTCGGGGTCGGGTCCCCTTGTCTCGGTGCTTGGAGAGTCTGCGAGCTGATCGGCCATTGCCCTCCCCTTGATTGCCTTCCTCGGTACATAAGTAATGTCGAACTCTCCCAAGAACACTGACCATTTAGCGAGTCTCATAGAAAGGGAGGGTTTATCAAACAGGTACTTGATAGGATCCATTTTCGAGACTAGTAAGATCGGATGGGATACCATGTAGTGCTTGAGCTTCGTCACCACCCATACTAGGCCTACGTAGGTCTTCTCGAGCGCGAAGTAATTGAGCTCGCTACCTTGTAACTTTCGGCTGACAAAGTAAACTGCATTCTCAATCCGGGAATCTTTGGCTTCTTGCGCTAACATGGCTCCGACGGCGGTGTCTGTCACAGTTAAGTATAGTAGCAACGGCTTCTCCTTATGCGGCGGGCGCAGGATTGGGGTATTCACCAAATACTGTTTGATCCTCTCGAAGGCTATCTGGCAGTCATAATTCCACTCCACATTGGCTGTTTTCTTCATCAGTTTGAAAATTGGTTCGAAGATGGTGGTCAGCTGATTGATAAACCGACTGATGTATTGCAGGCGTCCCATGAATCCGTTTATCTCCGTCTCGGTACGGGGCGGCTTCATCTCCAGGATGGCTTGAATCATCCTTGGGTCGGCTTCGATCCCATTCTCGGTGACCATGTAACCTAATACTTTCCCTCTACGAACTCCAAAGGTGCATTTCGCCGGATTCAAACGCATGGCGTGCTCTCTCAAGCTGTTGAAGAATTTTCTGAGATCTATCAAGTGTTGGCCACCAGACCCTTTTGAATGTATAATCATGTCATCCACGTACACCTCAATCTCCTTGTGGATCATATCGTGGAATAAAGTCGTAACTGCCCGTTGGTAGGTAGCCCCAGCGTTCCTTAGCCCAAACGGCATGACAGTATAGCAAAAAGTCCCCCATGGGGTGGTGAAAGCTGTTTTCTCTTGGTCCTCCTCGGCCATCTTGATATGGATATAGCCGGCGAACCCATCAACAAACGACTTGACCTCATAATGGGCAGTCGCGTCCACCAACATGTCGATATTTGGCAGGGGGAAGTCATCCTTCGGCGTAGCTTTGTTGAGATCCCGAAAATCCACACACACTCTGACTTTACCATTGGATTTTCTGACAGTCACCAAATTTGATAACCAAGTTGGATACTCGATCACCCTGATGAAACCCACACGGAGTAGCTTCTCAATCTCTTCCTTCACTTGCAAAGACCATTCCGGCTTAATGCGGCGCAACTTCTATTTGACTGGCTTAGCGTCTGGTGCTATCGGGATTCTGTGCTCTATGATCGAGTTGTCGAGCCCCGGCATGTCTTTATAAGACCATGCGAACACATCCACATATTCTTTGAGTAGCTCAATCAGTGCTTCCCTTTTGGCTCCGCTGAAGAAGCTTCCAATCTGCGTTACCTTAGGCTCGGCTTCGGTTCCCAAATTCACGCACGTTAACACCTCATCGGCAGCTTGGGCTCGAGATTCTTTTTGATTAATAACCTGTTCTGAAATTTCTTTAATGTATTCATCATTTAATGTGTCTGTGTCTGCCTCTTCTAATGAATCATTATTAACTAAGTGTATATCATTAGTTTGATTATTAGCCAATTTATCAGTTAAAGGAGTGACTATAGAGGGATACTCGGAAAGGTCGAGGGTTTCATTCATGGCAAAAGGAAAAATAGCGTTTGCAACAAGATCATAGTCTCCGGACGTAATGTCGTCGGACTTAGAGGAAGACTCAAATTCAAAATGTAAAACACTAGACTCTGGGGACGGGGATTTTGGGTGAGTGACAGGAGATGCTGCAGGAGTGGCGACAGGAGAAGGACTAAGCCCCAATGTCCCCACCATAAATTCCGGAGTAGCTATAGGTCCCCCAATGATGCACGAATTCTTGAACTTGTCCCCCCATGGGTACCACCAATGTCCTCGGATCTACGTCCTTCTCTGATTCATCCCCAATAGCGGCTACCATGTCGTCGTCCAGCCCCAGATTACCCAGATGCTGAAGCAGATATTGGCCGTCCCACGTCTCAGTCATTCTTGGCGCTTCTGCAGTTTCTGCTGTCGGCTTGTCAAGGGTTGCGGCTTCAAGTTGATCTGCCAAGTCATCTGCAACCTTGGCGGAGTACTCATGCCTGATGGTTCTAACTCTGCCCGTGGCTTTGTCATATTCCATGTAAGTCAGCTTCATGTTGGACCGATCGAATTCCACATCTCTGAAAATCTCGAACCCTTTCTGCAACTTACCGGTGTGGTCAAACCATGGCTCTGCGAACTCGAAACACGAAAACTCCTCGCCCTCCTTAACGAAGTAACTATTAAGGGAAAGGCGGTATGGTCGCATCTCAGGCTTTTTATGAGAAAGCCCCACTTTCTTAAGGAACTCTATCCTTTTCTGTTCTGCTTTGTCTTCGGGAGTGAGAGTATACCCAAGACCGAACAATCCTCGGTGATCAATCTCTTTAACCAGACTTGTGGGACCTTGCAAGCACTTACCTAGCCCCAACCCCGGTATGAAGCCCATATTACGCAGTATCTTGACAACAGGTGCCACTTTATCCGTTGTTTTGGTGAGGTCGATGGTGCAGATCTGTGCCTGAGCGACTATTTCGAAGCCATTGAAGAGTCGGCTCTCTTCCCCATGCTGTATTTGTAAAATAGGAATGCCCTTGGTGTCCGTCCCTTGGGCCGTTAATAAATCACTGTAGACAACTGTCACCTCATTACCGAATTGAAATTTCACACATTGGTGCAAGGAGGAGGGAACTGCGCCTGACTGGTGTAACCATGGCCGTCCGAGCAGGAGTGAGAAGGTTGCGGGAATGTCTATGACATGGAATTCGGTGGGTAGGATTTTGGTTCCGATTGTGATGGGCAGGGTAACAACGCCTATAACCGCGCGACAGGTTGAGTCATAAGCTTTGATTGTTTGCTTAGACGGGCTCAAGTCCACACCATGGACACCGACTACATCCATCATCCTTGACGGCGAGATGTTAATAGCAGAACCATTGTCAACGAATACACGAGGGATCTTCTTGCCATCCACTTCCACAGTGATGTATAGGGGTTCATTGTGATCAACTCCGAACACTGGCTTGTCTAGCTCTGAGAAAGTGATGATGTTTCCATAGTGGATATTCCCAATCATGTGCCTGACATTCTCTGGGGTAGTGTTTGATGGGACCATAGTAGCGGCGAGGTTTTGCTCAAGCATGAGGCGATGGGCGAGGGAGGAGGTGAGTAAGGACCATAGCGAAATGTGGGCTTGGGTCTGTTTAAGTTGGGTGAGGATAGGGTCTTCATTCTCGAGGTCGGCTTGCTCGGGTTCCTTCCCAAAGATTTTCTTTGCCCCCTTGGATCGGATTGGTACACTTGACCGGATCTTGTGAGTAGACAAACTTCCATTCGCAACTCGTCTAAAGAGAGTGGGGTTCCCTCTTGAGGAGGTGGAATTTCGATCTTCTCGGCTTCTTCAAATATTTCGTCCCAAGACAAAGGTTGTTTGGGTTTGGAACCTTCCTCGTCTAGGGATTCGACTTTACTAGCTAACTCTTCTAGGGACAACAAGTAGCAAGAAGTTTCTTTGTCATTAAGAATTGAATTACAACTTTCTTTATCACATTCTGCCACAACAGGCTCGGTCGGATCAGTGATCTCACTAATTTCTACCATGAGTACATCATTATCTACAGAACCCCTAGGGTCTTCAATAACACCCGCATTGATGAGCTTTTGCACGGCTTGCTTGAGGGCAAAGCATTCTTCGGTAGTATGACGGATACACTTGTGGTAGTAGCAAAACTTTGACAAATCACAACCAAGGCAAGGGAGGTGTCCTTCCAACGGCTCGAGGACCTTCAACTTCACAAGCACTTCCAAAACACTAGCCATCGTCATCTTTGCTTTGGCGAGGGAATCCGTGAGCTCTAGAATGTTGATTTCGCTTGTTTGAACCATGTTAACCCCACCATTATTAGGAAGGGGGTTATTCACCACATTAGGACCCTTCGGCTTCTCAATCTTCTTGTCATTGATCAACCCTTGAACTACGCGTTTCAGTTGAATACAACCATCCGTTGTGTGCCCGATGTGCTTGTGATACTTGCAGAACTTGGAGGCGTCCAAATCGGTTCTTGGGTAGGCGGGTTGGTAATTCTCTAAAGGCTTGATAAGACTTCTCTTGACTAACACGTCAAAGACTTTCCCCATAGGCATTCCAAAATCGTCGAAGTGCTCCCTCTCTCTTTGCGGCGGAGCCCCATTCCTTGTGACAGCTTGAACATTAAACGACGCTTCATTTTGGACCAAGTTGACTTGCCCAACGGCCTCTTTTCCAATTTTAGGAGGTGCAGAAGTAGTAGGAGCTTTGTAACAGAAGGAGTTATTGTTGGTTTTCGGGCTTTCCTTTGTCGGCGCAGTTCCGGTGATCCCAGCTTCATACCTTACTCCGGCATCAACCATTTCCCGCAAATCAGGGAAGTAACCATTACCTAGAGCTGCCTTCATCTCTGGTAGCAAGCATTTGTAGAAAATATGCTTCTGTTCCTTTGCTTTTGGTGGGTATTGGACCTCGCACAACCGATGATTCCACCTCTTGTAAAAATCATAAATAGCCTCGCCGGGCTTTTGCATAGTGTTCTCAAGATCCGTTCGATTCACATGCCAATCCAAGTTAGCTTGATACTTCTCACAGAAAACGACACTAATTTGATCCCAAGTTTGCCTCTCGCCTGGTTCTAGCCCCAAGAACCAACGCAGAGCTATACCATCCAAAGTGCTATGGAATACGCGAGCCATTTGTTCGTTGGTGCAGTCACGAGCCCTCATGGCCAACACATAACTATCCAAATGAGTCTTAGGACACGAGTCACCATGAAACATCGCCACTTTAGGCATCTTGAAATCTTTGGGGAGAGCCCCCACTTGGCTAAGGTTGATTGTCTTGGTAGTCGGTGGACTTTGCTTATCCATGGTCTCGATCAACTTGCGCATTTGCTCTTGCATGGCCGTGACCACAGGGTGATTGGAGATGTCGGGGATAGATTCTGACAGAATGATGGGAGGAGTAGTGGAAGTAGTAGCAGCGGCCATCCCAATACTCAGAGGCAACGAGGGTGCGGGTAGTTTGCTAGCAGAGAGGTAGCCACCAAGCAGTTCAGGGGAAGGTGTAGGATATTATGCCCTAGGCTCTTGAAAAAGGCCTATGCGTTATATCATAGCTTCATTGTTATAGAGATAACAAACCCGATTATTATATCTTTTGCATGTTTATTATAATAATCATTGTCCCTAGCACTTGTGAAGGGCTAGCAAGAGTTTAATGGATAATCATATGATTATTATAGCGCATAGGATGCGGATTAAACTTGTGGGTACATGTTGGAGAACAAGTACTGGATAGACCCGTTATGAGATTTATGTCATGGTCAAATGTCATAATTAAATCTCATAATAGTTATATCATTTGATATCCTTAGACCTGAGATTATCATGGTCTTCCACATGATGAACATTATGTTTGATGTACTCAAACGCTACCCCTAACCGGGTGGTTATAAAGGCTACGATTGGCATAATCGGATTCTTGTAGGGAAGAATGATAAGTCAAGATGGGATTTGTCCCTCTCTCAAGAGAGATATCTGCTTGGCCACTCGATGAGTGAGATTGATAATAGTGTACGGCCGTACCCAAATGTATTGAAGCGTTCAATGTTATTTGCTCATATCAATCTACTCGAGATCGAGAAAGCATTGGACAACATAAGTTGACGTGGACCATGACTTATGTCCAATATGATATCGTGTGACAAAGGGATTGTGATATGTTCTATAAGGTTACTTTGGGCTTTCAAAGTTATACTAATTGGGTAGTCATAATGGCTTGCTAGAGTCCGCTTATGACTTACGGGTTCTGACTCGTTCGGACTCGTTGCCAACTTAGTATAATCCTGTTGGGTCACACACAATAGAACGGATTGAATAAGGCACATAAAACGGGAAAAACTGGATCCTGCTGGAAGGATCCGTACGGATGGTTTGGGAGCCACCCAACCAATCCGTACGGATGGTTTGTCCGGCCGAAAACGGTTTGTTCAAGACTTCTTGTTTGACAAGGAATTTTGATCCCAAAAGGAATTAGGTTAATACCCTACTATATATATGTGCAGCCGGGTTTAAGAAACCTAATGGTTGATTTTAGAAATCATAACATGTTGTTTGAGAAACAATTACACACATATAGAGGGGATTATTAGTTTTGAGATTTAGAATCATCATAACTCAATAATCAATGGAGCAAAATAATTCCTATGAAGAAATCGTTTCTTCATCAAGCCTTGGGTCTAGCAATCCAGATCAAGAAGGTGTTCTTGATATCCGTTCGACGTGTGGATACCGATAGAGGGTGTTTGCGTTAGCACCTTAAAGTCCGTGTTCACGGATTCGATCTTCAAGGGTATGTTTCTTTCATCTTGTATTTAATTTAATCAACATGCACGGATCCGGGCTCTTGGGTGTTTGATTTTATCTGTTTATTCCGCTGCGCATGATGCATCAAAACCCAACAGTGGTATCAGAGCCCCGTTCATTGTTGATTATTTTAGTATATCATGTTGAAATTTTTAATTCGATTATATAATATCTACATGATAATAAGATGAATGTGTGATTTGAGTTTTATATATGAGATATAAAATTTATGAGCATGAATATGGGGATTATGTAATTATTGTATTGATTTGATCCATATGAATAATTGCATGTTTGGGTTATCAATAAATAATTGGATTATGTGTATTGATAATTTGGATCTAATTTGTATATGTAATAAATTGTTTATTCATGGTATTGATTAGATCTAATTAAATTCGTAATATGTAAATTCATGTTTCTGTAATCTGATTATGTATAAACATGATGTTGGATTTGGTCGAATTTCTGAAATTCTGAAAAAACTGGAAATCTGGGATCCTACCAATGGATCCGTACGGATGGTTTGGGTGATGCCAAACTGATCCGTACGGCTAGTTTGGAAATTCTCAGATTTGATTTTGTTTTCTGGTGTTCAGATTATTCTGTAAATTGTTTACAGAATTCGAATCTGAAACTGAAAACTGCTTTCAGACGGCTGGTTTTCGAAACCGTGTTTCCTGAAACAGTTTTCGGTCGAAGAATTCAAAAGGAGTTGCAGAAATCAGAGTTCTAAAGAGTTTAGAACTGCTGTAATCTGTGAGATTAAGAGACAATGAAAGATCTTGAAACAAGTATCAAATCTATACGGGAATGTGGATGCCTTTTGACTTAGTTTCGACCGTATAGAGAAGTTGCTTGGTTTCTTGATCTTAGCACGGAAATGTGGATGCCTTTTGGATTAGTTTCGGCCGTGCGGTTTGTGCTTTCAATTTCAAGCCTTTTGGCTTAGTTACGGCCGTGCGGTTTGTGCTTTCAATTTCAAGATGCTCTGCGGATACAGTTTCAGAATTTTGAAGAGTTCAGAGTTTATGTGACATGTATGAAAGAGTTGTATGGATAAAACTGGATGCTTCCAGAAACATCCGTACGGATGGTTTAGGCATTACTGATTCTGATCTGTTTTAGACGGCCGGTTTTGGAAACCGTGTTTCCTGAAACAGATTCCAGTTCGTAAGTCCAGACAGTTACTGAGATCATAATCTTAAAGGAGTTTAAGGTTAGTGTAATCTCAAAGTTTTAGAATTTATCCCTATACAAAGTGCAAATTGTTTGCAAGAGAAAGAAACTAAATTTGGATTAATTCATTGCATGGACCAATGGCAGGCTCACGCCTTGTTTCTGGGAATGCGAATGAAATATCCAATCTGTAAAATGTTTACAGATAATTTAGATTCCGTCCCCATTATGTTGCTTCGTAATTAAATCACAAGATTTTGCTTCTGTTAATTAATTGGATTAGTTAACATCATTATGCAAAGACTATATTATATTATGTTTCACATAATTAAATATATGATGCATATCTCTAAGCAAATAAACCTTCTTAAAACTTAAGTCATGTGCCAATCCATTATTAAAACACTTGTGAGTACACCGGGTATTTTTATGTGGGCTCTGCCAAAGCGAGGTGCATTAATTCTATCAGTGTATGAGCAAGATGAGGAATGAGAGTTTCCTATACGTTTAACGTGGTTTGACTTAATTAGGCTATCAAAAGACAAAGTTTTGGGCCTAAGGCACAAGATGAGATTAAAACATGTCTGACATAAGATGCCTAACAAATCTCATAAAGGATCTAAGAATCATATATGATATGATTGACAAAGAGTTGTCTACCTAATTAATTTAATTTTGAGCAGTATCGTCAAAGCGGACTTGAAATTAAATTAAAGTTGGATCTTAGCCTACTTAAATTATATTATACAATTGTTGTATTTGAAGGTGTATAATTTAGTGGGAGTATTTATAAAATACATTGTATGTCTCTAAATGATAATGGTATGAAATATATGTGTATATTTATTTGCATATTTTGTAGAATGTCTTAAACTATAATCATGTATAATCACTGCAATAGACCACACTTAAAGAGAATAAGAATAACTTCCATGACCTAGTCATGATCTTAAGAATTGTTCTAAAGCAAGATCGGAAGTTATGAATTCTTAATAAATCCTATTCCTAAGAAACCTAAAGACGGGCAATTGTTCTACGACTTGTTACCATATGTTTAGAACTTTAGAAGTATCTGAAACATGTGAATGCTTATGTGATAAGCAATCATGTAGGAATTGTTCCTACAAGCAAGAAGCAAAACATAAATTTTGAGATTGATTAAAGCCTAAACATTCATGTGATGAATGAAAGGTATGTTAATAAGTTCTCATGTTTTGAACTTGGAGAGACATATTAACTACCTTAGTTGGCTTGGTTATCAAGTTAGTTTGGAACTAACAAACGGATTTGGTATTAATTCATAAGCGACATTTGATGTTTAAAATGCTAAGTCTTAATATCAAATAGAAACATTCTCAAACTCTAAAGGTTAATAAGGACAAGAATTTAAGATAAATGCAAGACAAGAGTTGTCAAGCCTAAAAGAAATATTTGTGGCAAAACCTAAAATCCAAAGAATGTAATTTGTACCTTGGCAATAGGATTGACCGTTGGTGAAATTACAATTTGAATTAAAAGATCAAAAGGAAGGGTAGTTGGACTACCACTTCAAGTATTTATGTTAAAATTTCTACTTGTAAGGGTAAAGATTAACCTATGTGGCAATAATGATACTATGAATAACTTTTACAAAGATAGGTTCAGTTACTTTTGGATTCCAGACTGCAGAACAATACAGTCGTATTACTTTTAAGATTTTACTTCCAAAGGATTATGGCACTACAATCCAAAGGGATTCATTCAAGTTCCGTCAATTCCTTGGTAACGTACATTATAACCTCAATGCCAAAGGTACAATTTGTACACCTAGCTTCTCCAGCCAATAGTGTGGGTCGTAACATATATGGTATCCACACACATATGCTCGGGGTCTAGAATCATCCTTGTAATCAGACAATTCCTGAGAAAAGGCATGTGATCACTCATGCAATCCCTAGTTTAAGGACGAGTCTTTTCTAACTGGACTGTCCGTCATTGTCTTTTCTAACTGGTCATTGGCCACTCTAACAAGTAAGTGGTTAACTTACAAGTAGAATGAGAACATACCAAGGTACAAGTATGTGATACAAGTTTCAAACTTCGATACTTAGTAGATCAATGGGGACATCACTAAGTATAGATTCTTTCAAGGAACGTTCAATAACGCAGAGTTCATTCAAATACTATCATGCCATACTGATAGCTAACTTATAGAAAGAATATGGAATTCCAATAAACAGAAGTTCAAATACTGTAAGGAACGTAATCCCTTACCTGAATTGCTTTTCCTCGCAATCTCCTCTCTGTGCAAATCTACAAGGCACGAAGTAATTTACTTTAGTACTCTCAACATTGTTAACTATTTCTACTTAGTTAACTGAGAGATGCGTTTTAACTTCTTTACTTCGTTACTTCTTTTCTTACGTTTAAGTTTCTGACTTTGATTTACGAGTCAGTCCTTTAACTTTGATATAATTGCAATTAAGTCCTCTAACTTTGGGTTAATTACAATTTGGTCCCTCAACTTTGGGTTAATTGCAATTTGGTCCTTCGACTTTAGATTAATTGCAGATTGGTCCTTTAACTTTAGTTTAATTGCAAATTAGTCCTTCAACTTTGGATTAATTGCAGATTGGACCTTCAACTTTAGTTTAATTATAAATTAGTCCTTCAACTTTGGATTAATTTCAGATTGGTCCTTTGACTTCAAAGGTTTTCCCCTTTTTATTCCTTTTAACTTTAACTTTTTCAGTTTAGTCCTTTCCCGTTAGGAAACTAACTGAAATCTTTTAATCTTCCTCCTTTCCGTTAACTTTCTAACTTTCAAGGTTTTCCAAGTAACTATCACATCCTTTCAAGTTAGTTTTCTAACCTTCTAACAATTCTTTTAAGGATTATGTTTTCTTTTCATTATAAACTTAACGAAAATACTAACTTTCCGTCCCAATTCTTAACATTCTCAATTAAGAATCAACACCCAAATTATATAGCTTTTAGGATTTTCATCAATCGCATGAAACACTATTCCCAACTCAGTTCACTATTCACAGCGTAAATTACTATTCATCGCAGATTACTATTCACAGCTTTTTAAACCCAGTTTACTATTCACAGCGTAAATTACTATTCATCGCAGATTACTATTCACAGCTTTTTAAACTCAGTTTACTATTCACAGCGTATTTTACTATTCATCGCAGATTACTATTCACAGCTTTCTTAAAATATGAATTCATCCCTTTCATGATCATAGAATCAACTTAAAATAAAGCTAAGCATTTAACCATTAAAATTCCCACCATTAATTGACTAGCATGCAAAAACCCTAACGATTATTTCCTTTAAACATGCATAACTTATGATTTATTAATCCGAATTCAATGAAACAAATTTTGGAGAGTAGGATTTAGCATTACCTTGAGAATTGTCGGATTACTTCTTCCAAAACAATAGCGAAAATTTTCTTCTCCCTCCTCCTAGGTTCGGCTGGCGGCTATGCTAGGTAAGGTTTAGGGTTTTTGTATTTTGTTCTTTTTGATGATTAAAGAATAACCTAATTTCACTAACCCAAGTATTTATACTTTGAATGGTTTATTAATTGGGTTGGGTTATTAATTAAAACCTTCGGGCCAACCCATTCCTTTCGGCCCACTCATTAATTAACTTATTAATTCTAATTTTTATTTAACTAAATTAATGTTACCAAATAGTTAAATAATAAAAAAAAAAATTACGGGTATTACATTCTTACCCCCTTAAAAGAAGTTTGTCCTCAAACTTTGACCAGTCTTAATCTGAGAAGATGTCCGGGTACAATTCGCGCATTTCACTTTCTTGTTCCCATGTCGCTTCTTTTTCTGAATGATTGCTCCACTGCACTTTTACATAGGGAACCGTACGCTTTCTTACGACCTCGCCTTTTCTGTCGACGACCTTGATTGGTCGTTCATCGTACGTCAAATCTGCCCGAACTCTTAACTGCTTGTATTCTATCACATGACTCGGATCATGAATATACTTCCCTAGCATGGAGACATGGAACACATTATGCACTCCAGCTAATACCGGCGGTAACGCCAATCGATAAGCCACTTCCCCGATCTTATCAAGAATTTCGAATGGTCTCACATATCGTGGACTTAACTTTCCCTTAACCCCAAAACGCATAACTCCCTTCGTGGGTGATATTTTTAGGAATACTCGACTCCCTTGTTGAATTCCAGTTCTCGCCTTCTATTGTCTGCGTACGATTTCTGCCTACTCTGTGCAGTCTGTAACCACTTCCGGATCTGTTGTACCTTATCTGCCGTGACTTGTACAAGTTCCGGTCCACTTAACCTCCTCTCGCCGACTTCGTCCCAACATGCCGATGATCTACACTTCCTCCCATACAATGCTTCATATGGTGCCATCCCAATACTGGCATGAAAGCTATTGTTGTATGCGAATTCCACCAGTATGACTCCTTTAGATCCCTATACATTTTGGTACTCCCCGGATGTACAGAGAACTTCGAACAATGAGCTTCTCTCAGTATCTCTCTCTTAATTTCATCATTATTTGGCACCCATACTCTCTTTTGGTATCTCAGAATTCCATCTTCACCCATGTGAAGATCCTTTGCTTTCCCATTTCCGATTAGAGCTTCTCTCTCCTCGTCTAACTCTTGTGCCTCTTTAATCATGCCCAATAGTGCAGGCTGTAACATCAATCTAGCCAAATATCCATTTACCTTCACCACTAAGTTCATCTCCTTGACATCATTCCACATACTTACCCCCTTAGAGATCAACGTCGCCAACATTCCGTGATTCTTTCTACTTAAGGCATCTGCCACCTTGTTAGCTTTCCCAGGATGGTACAATATTTCACAGTCGTAATCCTTGAGAAGCTCCAACCATCTCCGTTGTCTCATGTTCAACTCCTTCTGAGTGAAAATGTAGTTAAGGCTCTTGTGATCTGTAAAAATCTGGCATTTCACGCCATACAAATAATGTCCAAATTTTCAAGGCAAATACTACTGCCGCTAACTCCAAATCATGGGTCGGGTAATTCTTCTCATGTACTTTCAACTGCCTAGATGCATAAGCTATAACCTTATCATTCTGCATCAACACTCAGCCTAGCCCTTTAAGCGAGGCATGCTATATATTACAAATCCATCCGATCCAGACGGTAAAGCAAGAACTGGTGCGGACACCAATCGTCACTTCAATTCCTCAAAACTCCTTTCACATTCTTCTGACCAAACAAACTTTGCTCCTTTCTGAGTTAACCCCGTCAATGGCACTGACAACTTCGAGAAACCTTCTACGAATCTCCTATAGTAGCCAGCCAAACCTAAGAAACTTCTGATCTCACTTACTGAAGTTGGTCTTTCCCAATCCACAATAGCTTCTATCTTTGTTGGATCCACGACAATCCCATCCTTTGACACCACATGTCTTAAGAATGCTACTTCCTCCAACCAGAATTCACACTTCTTGAATTTAACATATAACTTCTGCTCTCTTAAAATCTGCAGTACTAACCTTAATGCTCTTCGTGTTCTTCCTTGGTCCTCAAATACACCAAGATATCATCAATGAATACAATCACACACTTATCCAGAACTTCTGAAATATCCTATTCTTAAGTTCCATAAACGCTGCCGGTGCGTTAGTCAACCCACACGGCATCACTACAAACTCATAATGACTATACCTTGTTCTAAAGGCTGTCTTAGCTATATCATCCTTCTTCTTCATAATTAATACCGGTGCACCCCATGGTGATACACTCGTTCTAATCAAGCTCTTATCCAACAACTCTTACAGTTGCTCCTTTTATTCTTCAATTCTGACGGAGCCATTCTATACGGCGCCTTCGATATTGGTGAAGTCTCAGGTACCAAATCGATAGAAAATTTTACTTCTCCTTATGGAGGTATTCCCGGTAAATCCTCAGGAAACACGTCCTTGAAATATCTAATCACAGAAAGTGATTCTACGGTTACTTCCTTCTTGCTCGTATCACCAATGTACGCCAAGAATCCTTCTCATCCTTTCTTTAAAAGCTTACAAGCCTTCATTACCGATATAAGGTTCGATCGGGTTCTAGGTTTCATTCCTTGAGAACATCACTCTTCTCTAGATAGTAATCTAAAGTGGACTTCTTTCTTTAAAACAATCCACATGGGCATGGTATGCAGTCAACTATAGTCCATTCACAAGATTACATCAAATTCTTCGATGTCCTAAACTAATGAGATCAACCTCAAGTTCTTCCTCGTCCATTTTCAAAGGACACTTCCTAGATATAGACGTAATAGGGATCGATTCTCTAGTTTGAATACCCATAACTAAAGAATTCTCTAACGCCTCATGAATTAAATACATATTCTTAGCCAAGCAATCATTTGGCACTTCTTATCAAAACCTTGCCCTTTGACGTCGTTCTTATTACCATCATTTCTATTGCCGTAGCCTTTATTCTGGTACTTACTTGTACTACCTTCCTTTTCGCGATCGTCAGTAGCCTTCCTTTAGATTCAGTCGACACTTTCTTAGTTGACTCTTCTTCTCTTTTCGCTTACTGCGATAACTATCAGATTCTTTCTCCACTATCCTCGTCCTATCCAACACTTAATCCTAGGTTGGTAGTATTAATGGAGTGATTCTATATCGGATTCGGTTGCTCAAACCATCTTCAAATCCTCGAGCCTTTTGCGCTTCATCATCGAAGAGTGTTAGGGTAAATTCTAGCAATTCGATGAATCTAGTACCATAGTCGTTCACCGTCCTACTTCCTTGAGTTAGCATCATAAACTTAGCCTCTCTGGCGTTTCGAACACTTGCTGGATAATATGGTACTATCATTAGTTATCATGAATACGAGACTTTTTCACGCACTCTCATACTATAGCTCGTCTCTACAGACTAACATTCAATTTATAGGTCATTCACTAAACCACTGGTCGTTTCAACAGACCATCACTATCTTCATTAGTCAACTTTACTAGACGTATGGGTCGCTTCATTAGACCATTTCTATTTTCATAGGTCATTTCAATAGTCCATAATCACTTTCATTGGTCGTTTCAATAAACCATTCTTACTTGTTCGAGGTTAACTCGCACATTTAACACTATTACTCACGTCAACCCAAGCATTGTACTATGCCTAATACTTTCACATAAATATGCCGTCCCCAAAAGACGTAACTTTTACAAAAGATCGGTCTACTAGATTTCTGGTCGTTCCAATAGACCAGTTCTACTTAGGGAAGTCATTTCACTAGAATTTACTTATTAATCATAGGTTGATTCACTAGACCTACTCTCATTCACACTTGGCTGTTTCACTAAGCCTATTACTCTTAACCGTTTCAATATGTTATTTTATTCTTGTTTCGATCGCTTCAATGGATCAAAATTAACTTTACTTGGCCGTTTCACTAAGCCTATTACTCTTATACTTAACCGTTTCAATAGGTTATTTTATTCTTGTTCCGATCGCTTCAATGGATCAAAATTAACTTTACTTGGCCGTTTCACTAAGCCAAATACTTTCTCTTGACCGTTTCAATAGGTCAATTTATTCTTTCTTACTTGACCGTTTCAATAGGTCACTTTGGCCGTTTCACTAAGCCAATTACTTTCTCTTGACCGTTTCAATAGGTCAATTTATTCTTTCTTACTTGACCGTTTCAATAGGTCACTTTATTCTTGTTTCGATCATTTCACTAGACCAAAACTAATTTCAGTTGGCCGTTTCAATAAGCCCATTATACTCATGGTCTTTTCACTTGACCAATACTTTCTCGTTCTAGATTAGTTCACCCGCTTAATTATTTAAGAACGAACAATCAACAAAGTCATTTGCATAAAATAATCAAACTTTTATTGCAAAGAATCTTTTGGAATAAATCTAAGCAAAACAAATTCTAGCGTTTCTCTCTAGACTAGAACAAATCATCAATCTCATAAAATAACTTTATGTTCCACTTTTCAATCATGGAACAACACCTTCCTAGGCCTTCCCCTAGGTCTTCCACTAGGCTCCTTTGGAGTCTTCTTAGAGTCTCTTGGTCTACCTCTGGACCTACGAACTGGTACCATGGGTGGTTCATCATCATCAATTACAATTGGGGTAGCTTCATTGTCCCCAAGGTTAATTGCTACTTCCTCGATCTCTTCTTCAGCTACCAATTATCTTCCTTTGGCGCTTCATTGCCTACGGGGGTTGTTGATTCTGACTCCCTAGCTCTTTCTTCCTTTTAAGTCTTTCAATTCGTAAAACCATTGACTTCTTCTCTGGTTCCATGATAGTACCTTTCATTTAGGATCATGATCTCCTTAATTTCTTCTGATTCCTTGCGAGTGTCTAGCAATGTCTTCCTATCTCGCATTCACTCCTCTAGTGTAGGATTCACTCTTGCCTTTTGAACTTCCAATTCTTCATTTAGCTTTCGAATCTTGAGTGTATACCTCTGGATCACTATTTTCTTAATTGTTCTGTGTTTCACGTTCACGTTCATGTTTCTTCTAAGTACGTCCATAACTTACAATCAGGACATAACTTATTATCAGTACCATATACTTAAAGGTATGTGACTGTAATCATCAATTGCATAAGCAACTTAAAAGGATGACATTTTCGTGTAACCCTTCAAGTTTCACTACCAAAGTGTTCACTTATATTCCTCATATCTCTCGAGGAATTCTTATCTTAGGTTCTTTTCTAAAATAGTAAGTTTCTATAAATGGAAAGTTCCCAACTTAGAAAGTTTCCTAATTTAGAAAGTCTCCTCAAAGGTAAGTTTCCTAAAATGGTAACTTCCCCAAAAGTACTATCTTCCTTATCAGAGTTCTAAAGTCCAATCTATGTTAAGTACTATTTCTCCTCATAGTCTTAACTTCTTTCTATAGTCTCCCATGTAAACCTAAAGCCATTGCTCTGATACCAACTGTAACACCCCGAATTTTCTTATAATATCTGAGCATTTAATGGCATTTAATAACAATAATAACAATAATAAATACCTTAATTTAGGGTTCACAACGGCCCCTTATTTAAACCA
Organism: Campanula takesimana; assembly: GCA_026119855.1. Lineage (NCBI taxonomy): Eukaryota > Viridiplantae > Streptophyta > Magnoliopsida > Asterales > Campanulaceae > Campanula > Campanula takesimana. The sequence continues at coordinate 1,917,428 of JAOWBW010000173.1, read as the reverse complement.
TAAATTCAAAACAATAGCGGAAGCGTAACTTAAACTTGTCTTGGTAGGTAACAACCCTAACCATCAATGTACTTCAACTTACATAAAAATAAATGTACTTAAAACTACTAAATTAAGAATCTTCAAATCCACCGTCTTCCTACGGCTGCTTTCCTTGTCTTGTCCTTCTACGTAAATCCTGAAAACAAAATTTATAGAGAAGAGATGAGCGAACGAATGCTCAGTAAGTTCATACGTGGCCTCTCCGGTTACTAAGGAGAGACGACCAGAACGAATACTATGAATAACTTTTACAAAGATAGGTTCAGTTACTTTTGGATTCCAGACTGCAGAACAATACAGTCGTATTACTTTTAAGATTTTACTTCCAAAGGATTATGGCACTACAATCCAAAGGGATTCATTCAAGTTCCGTCAATTCCTTGGTAACGTACATTATAACCTCAATGCCAAAGGTACAATTTGTACACCTAGCTTCTCCAGCCAATAGTGTGGGTCGTAACATATATGGTATCCACACACATATGCTCGGGGTCTAGAATCATCCTTGTAATCAGACAATTCCTGAGAGAAGGCATGTGATCACTCATGCAATCCCTAGTTTAAGGACGAGTCTTTTCTAACTGGACTGTCCGTCATTGTCTTTTCTAACTGGACATTGGCCACTCTAACAAGTAAATGGTTAACTTACAAGTAGAATGAGAACATACCAAGGTACAAGTATGTGATACAAGTTTCAAACTTCGATACTTAGTAGATCAATGGGGACATCACTAAGTATAGATTCTTTCAAGGAACGTTCAATAACGCAGAGTTCATTCAAATACTATCATGCCATACTGATAGCTAACTTATAGAAAGAATATGGAATTCCAATAAACAGGAGTTCAAATACTGTAAGGAACGTAATCCCTTACCTGAATTGCTTTTCCTCGCAATCTCCTCTCTGTGCAAATCTACAAGGCACGGAGTAATTTACTTTAGTACTCTCAACATTGTTAACTATTTCTACTTAGTTAACTGAGAGATGCGTTTTAACTTCTTTACTTCGTTACTTCTTTTCTTACGTTTAAGTTTCTGACTTTGATTTACGAGTCAGTCCTTTAACTTTGATATAATTGCAATTAAGTCCTCTAACTTTGGGTTAATTACAATTTGGTCCCTCAACTTTGGGTTAATTGCAATTTGGTCCTTCGACTTTAGATTAATTTCAGATTGGTCCTTTAACTTTAGTTTAATTGCAAATTAGTCCTTCAACTTTGGATTAATTGCAGATTGGACCTTCAACTTTAGTTTAATTATAAATTAGTCCTTCAACTTTGGATTAATTTCAGATTGGTCCTTCGACTTCAAAGGTTTTCCCCTTTTTATTCCTTTTAACTTTAACTTTTTCAGTTTAGTCCTTTCCCGTTAGGAAACTAACTAAAATCTTTTAATCTTCCTCCTTTCCGTTAACTTTCTAACTTTCAAGGTTTTTCAAATAACTATCACATCCTTTCAAGTTAGTTTTCTAACCTTCTAACAATTCTTTTAACGATTATGTTTTCTTTTCATTATAAACTTAACGAAAATACTAACTTTCCGTCCCAATTCTTAACATTCTCAATCAAGAATCAACACCCAAATTATATAGCTTTTAGGATTTTCATCAATCGCATGAAACACTATTCCCAACTCAGTTCACTATTCACAGCGTAAAATACTATTCATCGCAGATTACTATTCACAGCTTTTTAAACTCAGTTTACTATTCACAGCGTAAATTACTATTCATCGCAGATTACTATTCACAGCTTTTTAAACTCAGTTTACTATTCACAGCGTAAATTACTATTCATCGCAGATTACTATTCACAGCTTTTTAAACTCAGTTTACTATTCACAGCGTATTTTACTATTCATCGCAGATTACTATTCACAGCTTTCTTAAAATATGAATTCATCCCTTTCATGATCATAGAATCAACTTAAAATAAAGCTAAGCATTTAACCATTAAAATTCCCACCATTAATTGACTAGCATGCAAAAACCCTAACGATTATTTCCTTTAAACATGCATAACTTATGATTTATTAATCCGAATTCAATGAAACAAATTTTGGAGAGTAGGATTTAGCATTACCTTGAGAATGGTCGGATTACTTCTTCCAAAACAATAGCGAAAATTTTCTTCTCCCTCCTCCTAGGTTCGGCCGGCGGCTATGCTAGGTAAGGTTTAGGGTTTTTGTATTTTGTTCTTTTTGATGATTAAAGAATAACCTAATTTCACTAACCCAAGTATTTATACTTTGAATGGTTTATTAATTGGGTTGGGTTTATTAATTAAAACCTTCGGGCCAACCCATTCCTTTCGGCCCACTCATTAATTAACTTATTAACTCTAATTTTTATTTAACTAAATTAATGTTACCAAATAGTTAAATAATAAAAAAAAAATTACGGGTATTACATTGATTGATTAAAGTCAAAGTACTAATAAAGACAATATAGTGAAAGGTTCACTATGCAAGACTCTTGGAGAGGTCACTTGCAAAAGTCTAATGGCATTAATCTTTGCAAGATTTAGTTTTACTGTAAGACTGATAAGTAAAGAGTACATGATTAGGATTCCATATGCTTCGGCAATTGGATCTATCATGTAAGCCATGTTAATGTACTAAGACCGGATGTCTCATATACTTGGAGTATGATGAGATAATACCAATCGGATCCTAGTGAAAGTCACTAGTTAAGAAACGCTCTTATGTTCTCTAAAAGGAACTAAAGGATGCGTTCTTGATCCTTGATGGAATGAAAGATGATCTTGTAATAGTTACATAGATGCATTCTTCCAAACCAACAAAGATAAATATTGCAGTATAAATACATGTTTACGTCTAATAATGGTGTTAGAAGAGTTCTAAATGGACCATTACTATTCTACAAAAGGTTGAGTATCTAGTGGCATGAGATGCAACTAGAAAAATGTTAAGATTAAGATTCTAATTAGTAAACTAGAAATCGTTTCTAGTGTCACTAATTTAATTGTGTCAATAATCGTTATTACACAAGTCAAGGGACTAATATCTTATCTAGACATATACTTAGACATTTATATCTTACTCGAGAAATCGTCAAAGATGGGAGATGTCAAAATATGCAAAATACCTTAGGATAATAACAAGGATAATCATCCTACATAAACTCGTTTGCAACTATGATGGAGATCATAACTAGCTTAATGGGTATTGGATACGCGTTGATTGGGCCTAGTGCAAGTGGGAGATTGTTGGATATTATGCCCTAGGCCCTTGAGAAAGGCCTATGTGTTATATCATAGCTTCATTGTTATAGAGATAACAAACCCGATTATTATATCTTTTGCATGTTTATTATAATAATCATTGTCCCTAGCACTTGTGAAGGGCTAGCATGAGTTTAATGGATAATCATATGATGATTATAGCGCATAGGATGCGGATTAAACTTGTGGGTACTTGTTGGAGAACAAGTACTGGATAGACCCGTTATGAGATTTATGTCATGGTCAAATGTCATAATTAAATCTCATAATAGTTATAGCATTTGATATCCTTAGACCTGAGATTATCATGGTCTTCCACATGATGAACATTATGTTTGACGTACTCAAACGCTACCCCTAACTGGGTGGTTATAAAGGCTACGATTGGCATAATCGGATTCTTGTAGGGAAGAATGATAAGTCAAGATGGGATTTGTCCCTCTCTCAAGAGAGATATCTGCTTGGCCACTCGATGAGTGAGATTGATAATAGTGTACGGCCGTACCCAAATGAATTGAAGCGTTCAATGTTATTTTCTCATATCAATATACTCGAGATCGAGAAAGCATTGGACAACATAAGTTGACGTGGACCATGACTTATGTCCAATATGATATCGTGTGACAAAGGGATTGTGATATGTTCTATAAGGTTACTTTGGGCTTTCAAAGTTATACTAATTGGGTAGTCATAATGGCTTGCTAGAGTCCGCTTATGACTTACGGGTTCTGACTCGTTCGGACTCGTTGCCAACTTAGTATAATCCTATTGGGTCACACACAATAGAACGGATTGAATAAGGCACAGAAAACGGGAAAAACTGGATCCTGCTGGAAGGATCCGTACGGATGGTTTGGGAGCCACCCAACCAATCCATACGGATGGTTTGTCCGGCCGAAAACGGTTTGTTCAAGACTTCTTGTTTGACAAGGAATTCTGATCCCAAAAGGAATTAGGTTAATACCCTACTATATATGTGTGCAGCCGGGTTTAAGAAACCTAATGGTTGATTTTAGAAATCATAACATGTTGTTTGAGAAACAATTACACACATATAGAGGGGATTATTAGTTTTGAGATTTAGAATCATCATAACTCAATAATCAATGGAGCAAAATAATTCCTATGAAGAAATCGTTTCTTCATCAAGCCTTGGGTCTAGCAATCCAGATCAAGAAGGTATTCTTGATATCCGTTCGACGTGTGGATACCGATAGAGGGTGTTTGCGTTAGCACCTTAAAGTCCGTGTTCACGGATTCGATCTTCAAGGGTATGTTTCTTTCATCTTGTATTTAATTTAATCAACATGCACGGATCCGGGCTCTTGGGTGTTTGATTTTATCTGTTTATTCCGCTGCGCATGATGCATCAAAACCCAACAGTGGTATCAGAGCCCCGTTCATTGTTGATTATTTTAGTATATCATGTTGAAATTTTTAATTCGATTATATAATATCTACATGATAATAAGATGAATGTGTGATTTGAGTTTTATATATGAGATATAAAATTTATGAGCATGAATATGGGGATTATGTAATTATTGTATTGATTTGATCCATATGAATAATTGCATGTTTGGGTTATCAATAAATAATTGGATTATGTGTATTGATAATTTGGATCTAATTTGTATATGTAATAAATTGTTTATTCATGGTATTGATTAGATCTAATTAAATTCGTAATATGTAAATTTATGTTTCTGTAATCTGATTATGTATAAACATGATGTTGGATTTGGTCGAATTTCTGAAATTCTGAAAAAACTGGAAATCTGGGATCCTACCAATGGATCCGTACGGATGGTTTGGGTGATGCCAAACTGATCCGTACGGCTAGTTTGGAAATTCTCAGATTTGATTTTGTTTTCTGGTGTTCAGATTATTCTGTAAATTGTTTACAGAATTCGAATCTGAAAACTGAAAACTGCTTTCAGACGGCTGGTTTTCGAAACCGTGTTTCCTGAAACAGTTTTCGGTCGAAGAATTCAAAAGGAGTTGCAGAAATCAGAGTTCTAAAGAGTTTAGAACTGCTGTAATCTGTGAGATTAAGAGACAATGAAAGATCTTGAAACAAGTATCAAATCTATACGGGAATGTGGATGCCTTTTGACTTAGTTTCGACCGTATAAAGAAGTTGCTTGGTTTCTTGATCTTAGCACGGAAATGTGGATGCCTTTTGGATTAGTTTCGGCCGTGCGGTTTGTGCTTTCAATTTCAAGCCTTTTGGCTTAGTTACGGCCGTGCGGTTTGTGCTTTCAATTTCAAGATGCTCTGCGGATACAGTTTCAGAATTTTGAAGAGTTCAGAGTTTATGTGACATGTATGAAAGAGTTGTATGGATAAAACTGGATGCTTCCAGAAACATCCGTACGGATGGTTTAGGCATTACTGATTCTGATCTGTTTTAGACGGCCGGTTTTGGAAACCGTGTTTCCTGAAACAGATTCCAGTTCGTAAATCCAGACAGTTACTGAGATCATAATCTTAAAGGAGTTTAAGGTTAGTGTAATCTCAAAGTTTTAGAATTTATCCCTATACAAAGTGCAAATTGTTTGCAAGAGAAAGAAACTAAATTTGGATTAATTCATTGCATGAACCAATGGCAGGCTCACGCCTTGTTTCTGGGAATGCGAATGAAATATCCAATCTGTAAAATGTTTACAGATAATTTAGATTCCGTCCCCATTATGTTGCTTCGTAATTAAATCACAAGATTTTGCTTCTGTTAATTAATTGGATTAGTTAACATCATTATGCAAAGACTATATTATATTATGTTTCACATAATTAAATATATGATGCATATCTCTAAGCAAATAAACCTTCTTAAAACTTAAGTCATGTGCCAATCCATTATTAAAACACTTGTGAGTACACCGGGTATTTTTATGTGGGCTCTGCCAAAGCGAGGTGCATTAATTCTATCAGTGTATGAGCAAGATGAGGAATGAGAGTTTCCTATACGTTTAACGTGGTTTGACTTAATTAGGCTATCAAAAGACAAAGTTTTGGGCCTAAGGCACAAGATGAGATTAAAACATGTCTGACATAAGATGTCTAACAAATCTCATAAAGGATCTAAGAATCATATATGATATGATTGACAAAGAGTTGTCTACCTAATTAATTTAATTTTGAGCAGTATCGTCAAAGCGGACTTGAAATTAAATTAAAGTTGGATCTTAGCCTACTTAAATTATATTATACAATTGTTGTATTTGAAGGTGTATAATTTAGTGGGAGTATTTATAAAATACATTGTATGTCTCTAAATGATAATGGTATGAAATATATGTGTATATTTATTTGCATATTTTGTAGAATGTCTTAAACTATAATCATGTATAATCACTGCAATAGACCACACTTAAAGAGAATAAGAATAACTTCCATGACCTAGTCATGATCTTAAGAATTGTTCTAAAGCAAGATCGGAAGTTATGAATTCTTAATAAATCTTATTCCTAAGAAACCTAAAGACGGGCAATTGTTCTACGACTTGTTACCATATGTTTAGAACTTTAGAAGTATCTGAAACATGTGAATGCTTATGTGATAAGCAATCATGTAGGAATTGTTCCTACAAGCAAGAAGCAAAACATAAATTTTGAGATTGATTAAAGCCTAAACATTCATGTGATGAATGAAAGGTATGTTAATAAGTTCTCATGTTTTGAACTTGGAGAGACATATTAACTACCTTAGTTGGCTTGGTTATCAAGTTAGTTTGGAACTAACAAACGGATTTGGTATTAATTCATAAGCGACATTTGATGTTTAAAATGCTAAGTCTTAATATCAAATAGAAACATTCTCAAACTCTAAAGGTTAATAAGGACAAGAATTTAAGATAAATGCAAGACAAGAGTTGTCAAGCCTAAAAAGAAATATTTGTGGCAAAACCTAAAATCCAAAGAATGTAATTTGTACCTTGGCAATAGGATTGACCGTTGGTGAAATTACAATTTGAATTAAAAGATCAAAAGGAAGGGTAGTTGGACTACCACTTCAAGTATTTATGTTAAAATTTCTACTTGTAAGGGTAAAGATTAACCTATGTGGCAATAATGATGCAATGGTTGCAACATTAATCATAGGAACTTGCGAAGTGTCTTTACCTAATAAGTTCACATTTGTTTTGAACAAATGGGGCTATGTTCTTATTTTAAGTAGAAATATTATTTTGGTTTCTTCATTAGAAGATTATGGATATTTCTTATTTCGAATAAGAAAGTGTTCCATTAAATATGATTTGCCTTATTGTATTGCTAATCATATAATGGGACTTAATATCCTTATTTTGGAAGAACAAAATAATGAGCACAACGTAAATAATGGAAATCTGGATATAAGGATGTAATCGTTACATTCTTTAAAAGCATTAATGTCTATATCAAATGATAAGAAACACATATCTAAAATTTCATGGGACGGACTTTTAAATTCATATGATTTCGAATCATGTGATAGATGTGAATCTTAGAAATTGATCAAGATATCTTTTACTAATAGTAGTAAGAGGAAGTACTCTTTTGAACTTATACATTTTGATGTATGTAGTTTATTAAAGTAACAATGCTAGAAAGGATTTCAACACCTCATGGCAAAAGTATTGATGTACTCTGATTAGATCAAAGTAATGAATATTTGAGCCTTGGACTCGATGAGAAATCTGTAGAAAGTCTGCAATTTAAGAAAAACAGAATCTGGAAACAGCAGCCGTACGGATGATGTTCCAGAAGTTTACAGATTGTCTGTAAAACACAGTTTTTCGTCTCATAATAAGTCAAACTGATCTTTAATTATCCTTCTGGATTATGTGCTGGAAACAGCTGCGATTACACTAAATTGAGATTCGTCTAAGGAGGCTCATTATACCATATAAGATATGGAATGAAAGAAAACTTGGTTTGTCTTTCATAAAGATTTGTGATATGATACTTTTGAGAAAAGTTTTGTCTTGGACAAAATCACACCTAAATCTAATAAATGTATTTTATGGGATATTTTAATGATATTATTTTTACACCCTTTAGAGTACAAATCGTTTGTCACTCTAAATAGCACTTTCTAGATAAATCGTTTATCTCTAAAGAACTAGTGGGAGTAAAATGTATCTCGAAGAGTTCGAGACCCAAAAATAACATGGAACCTAAGATGGAAGTTGAATAAAGTTTCACAAGGAGTTGTGGAAATTTGTTCAAGTATACACAAGAAATTTGTATAACTGATAGGATACTATCTATAACAAGAAATATTGATTTCTCGTAATAGAAAGTAATAGGGAAGATATCATTGCGAATGATTGACCTATTACCTATCAAGATGCAAAGTCCGCTCCAGATTTAGATCAATGACTTGGAGTCATAAAATCTAAAAGTGTATATTGATTAAGCAAGACTAATTGAGAAAAGTTAATTCATAATGTTGATTATGATGAAACTTTATCACCTGTAGTCATGCTTAATATTATTAGAATTCTTATTGTCATGACTTCATATTTTGAATATGTAATATGACAGATGGATGTCAAAACTATATTCCTTAACAGGAACTTACATTAGGATGTGTTTGATACAACCTAAAAGTTTTGATTGATCTATAAAATTCTAATAAAATATGCAAGTTGCAGAAATTCATGAGATGGATTGAAGCAAACTACTTGGAGTGAAATTTCATTTTGATGAAGTATTCAAAGAGTTTGAAATTCATCAATGATGAGACTTGTGATTACAATAAATTTAGTGGGAGCGTAATTTTATTCATAGTCTAATATATATATGGTTGATAGATAAATCATTTTGAAAGAGTCTCTAAATGAAAGGCTTGAATGAAGCTGCCTACATCCTTGGACTGATTTATGGAGATAAATCTAAAACGTTGATTGATTAAAGTCAAAGTACTAATAAAGACAATATAGTGAAAGGTTCACTATGCAAGACTCTTGGAGAGGTCACTTGCAAAAGTCTAATGGCATTAATCTTTGAAAGATTTAGTTTTACTGTAAGACTGATAAGCAAAGAGTACATGATTAGGATTCCATATGCTTCGGCAATTGGATCTATCATGTAAGCCATGTTAATGTACTAAGACCGGATGTCTCATATACTTGGAGTATGATGAGATAATACCAATCGGATCCTAGTGAAAGTCACTAGTTAAGAAACGCTCTTATGTTCTCTAAAAGGAACTAAAGGATGCGTTCTTGATCCTTGATGGAATGAAAGATGATCTTGTAATAGTTACATAGATGCATTCTTCCAAACCAACAAAGATAAATATTGCAGTATAAATACATGTTTACGTCTAATAATGGTGTTAGAAGAGTTCTAAATGGACCATTACTATTCTACAAAAGGTTGAGTATCTAGTGGCATGAGATGCAACTAGAAAAATGTTAAGATTAAGATTCTAATTAGTAAACTAGAAATCGTTTCTAGTGTCACTAATTTAATTGTGTCAATAATCGTTATTACACAAGTCAAGGGACTAATATCTTATCTAGACATATACTTAGACATTTATATCTTACTCGAGAAATCGTCAAAGATGGGAGATGTCAAAATATGCAAAATACCTTATGATAATAACAAGGATAATCATCCTACATAAACTCGTTTGCAACTATGATGGAGATCATAACTAGCTTAATGGGTATTGGATACGCGTTGATTGGGCCTAGTTCAAGTGGGAGATTGTTGGATATTATGCCCTAGACCCTTGAGAAAGGCCTATGTGTTATATCATAGCTTCATTGTTATAGAGATAACAAACCTGATTATTATATCTTTTGCATGTTTATTATAATAATCATTGTCCCTAGCACTTGTGAAGGGCTAGCATGAGTTTAATGGATAATCATATGATGATTATAGCGCATAGGATGCGGATTAAACTTGTGGGTACTTGTTGGAGAACAAGTACTGGATAGACCCGTTATGAGATTTATGTCATGGTCAAATGTCATAATTAAATCTCATAATAGTTATAGCATTTGATATCCTTAGACCTGAGATTATCATGGTCTTCCACATGATGAACATTATGTTTGACGTACTCAAACGCTACCCCTAACTGGGTGGTTATAAAGGCTACGATTGGCATAATCGGATTCTTGTAGGGAAGAATGATAAGTCAAGATGGGATTTGTCTCTCTCTCAAGAGAGATATCTGCTTGGCCACTCGATGAGTGAGATTGATAATAGTGTACGGCCGTACCCAAATGAATTGAAGCGTTCAATGTTATTTTCTCATATCAATATACTCGAGATCGAGAAAGCATTGGACAACATAAGTTGACGTAGACCATGACTTATGTCCAATATGATATCGTGTGACAAAGGGATTGTGATATGTTTTATAAGGTTACTTTGGGCTTTCAAAGTTATACTAATTGGGTAGTCATAATGGCTTGCTAGAGTCCGCTTATGACTTACGGGTTCTGACTCGTTCGGACTCGTTGCCAACTTAGTATAATCCTATTGGGTCACACACAATAGAACGGATTGAATAAGGCACAGAAAACGGGAAAAACTGGATCCTGCTGGAAGGATCCGTACGGATGGTTTGGGAGCCACCCAACCAATCCATACGGATGGTTTGTCCGGCCGAAAACGGTTTGTTCAAGACTTCTTGTTTGACAAGGAATTCTGATCCCAAAAGGAATTAGGTTAATACCCTACTATATATGTGTGCAGCCGGGTTTAAGAAACCTAATGGTTGATTTTAGAAATCATAACATGTTGTTTGAGAAACAATTACACACATATAGAGGGGATTATTAGTTTTGAGATTTAGAATCATCATAACTCAATAATCAATGGAGCAAAATAATTCCTATGAAGAAATCGTTTCTTCATCAAGCCTTGGGTCTAGCAATCCAGATCAAGAAGGTGTTCTTGATATCCGTTCGACGTGTGGATACCGATAGAGGGTGTTTGCGTTAGCACCTTAAAGTCTGTGTTCATGGATTCGATCTTCAAGAGTATGTTTCTTTCATCTTGTATTTAATTTAATCAACATGCACGGATCCGGGCTCTTGGGTGTTTGATTTTATCTGTTTATTCCGCTGCGCATGATGCATCAAAACCCAACAGAAGGTTCATAGATAGCCTTGTTTTTGCTCATGGTAGTGAAACCTTGTTGGGTGTAGAGAGAAGGAGGTGGAGCATTGCGGTAGCTTGGGAGTGGGAAGGCAGTGGCATTGGTATTGGTGGGACAGTTGGTGTTGACCTCTTCATCCTCGACATAAATGAAATTCTTACCATCGGGCACCATCCTAGTCCCCTTTTGCTGAATGTGGTCCTTCAACAGTTGGTTCTGGTCTTCCAAAATCTTGTTGCTTTCCTCGAGATTCTTGATCTTGGCTTCGAGACCGGCGAGGAAGTTCTAGAGGCTTGGGGAATACCATTGAGAGTGGTCTCGGTGTTGAGCTCGGCGGCACTAGTAGGAGGGACAGAGACTGAAGAGGAAGCGGGAGTTGACATTGCTGATGACGAGACTGAGAACGTGGACGGAGTAGAAGCTTCACGTTGTAGTCGACCACCCGAACGGATCCAAACTTGCTTTGCTGAAAGGTAGAAGGGCAATGAAGCTTTTAGGAGAGGGGGAAGGCTCATGCAAAGTATATTTTAATTTACAAAAACATACATTATTTACATCTTAATTGGTTGGAAGGGGTACCCCTTTTTCGCAACTAGCTAGGAGACTACGATTAGTGGAGGCCATCACTACGTCTATAGACCCCTCATTTTTCATCTGCATTGCACACCCCCAAACGGACAATTTGGGCGAGGGTCCTATAGGGCAAGCGGCTTCCACCAACTATCGGATCCTACGACTAACCCTTCCTTAAAGGCATTTATCGTTGTGTCTAGGTTACATCCTACACAAGTTAATGATGAGCGGAGATCTTGACAACAAACACTCATCTTACTATGGCACGTCCCTTGTAGGGAAATCAATTTTTTGTGCACTTCCTCTCAAAAGATCTCGATTCATCATTGACTTGGGGATGACTGACATGGACAGCACGTTAATTGACTATTAAGGAAAAGCTAGCCAAACCAACCGGTCAAAACCTAGGTGTGTTACCTACACTAGTGTGGGTTGACATGGGTTAGGTAAAAGGTTCCTACTGTATACGGTGAGTGGAATAGACGAGTGACTCGAAAAGAGTGCGACAGTAGAGCACAAATTCCTGCACATCGAATACTCCGGGTAATGGGGACCTGTGCAGTGCTGACACGGACTAGTGGTAGTGTGAGGCAAGAAACTAATTCTTTTTAGGGAGAAAAGAGAGAAGTTTTGAACGTTTGAATGATGCGATGCAATGTAATGCAAGAGAGAGAAAGGGGACAGAATAAGGATATACAAGGGAGCTTAGCAGAGTTCTGTTTGACCCTAATACTAAGACGAAAAATAACAAGGGTACATAAATACAAGGTACAAATATAAACATGGCGGAAATACAAGGTGCATGTGAAAACATGGCAAAGTGTGTGGTGCATGTGAAAACATGGCAAAGTGTGTGGTGCATGCGAGAACATGGCAAAGTGTGTGGTGCATGTGAGAACATGGCAAACATCATGATGTAAACGAAAGTTAGACCCACTAAGTTTGAAAAAGTTTCAAAACGGTCCCCAGCAGAGTCGCCACTGTGAATACCCCTTTCCAATGAAGCGACGCATGGGAAGTATCTTGTGATTATTTTTATTTACAAAAGGGAATATTCATAACGACATTAAAATTATGAGAGTCGCCACGCCGTTTTAATTAAAGCCAAAACATTGAAAAAGGCATTTTTAGTGGGTTCGGGGGTCAAATTACAACAAGAGAAGAATATTGGACGTTATCACTCCTATTGCCCGAATTGATCGGTCTTTCTATCATGATGCGGTGTATGTAGTGTGTTAGTGATTTAGACCGGATCCGAAAATTGCCTACGTTCCTCTCAATGTGAGAAGCTCAGGTCAGCGTAGTTCGCACATAATTAGAATGTGGAGAGAGAATAGGGATCATGCATAATGAAGAGGGAGGAGAAAGAAACATGCAGGATGATCACATCCTAGAATAATGACTATGCCATCAATGAGATCTCAATGAACATTCATCACATTCATCCTGGGAGGATTATTGAACATGGGAGTAATTACCTAAAGTTTAGGGTTTAGAAATAGTTCCTAGATCATCCTTGGGTTGATGAACCCTAAATCATCATCGGCTATGAAATAACATGCAAACATGAAGATCGCAACCCTAAATATAGCATAAATAAGGTTTTAATCTATGAACACGAAGAACATGCGAAGAACATATTATGAACATATGAATGAACATGCAAAGCATATGAAGAAACTATGAATAAACATGTAAGAACATGAATATAAGAGATCTACATTAAAAATGATGCAAGAACATGAAGAAAAAGTTAGAAAACTTACCTATGTTGGAAAGAAATAAACCTTGATCTCCTTGAGTGTTTGAATGCTTAATTAGGGAGAAAAATAACGTTTAAGAACTCTCAAAATCGGATTTAAGACTCTCAAACTCGGGATCCCCCAAACCAATGGAATGGAATGAGTTTATATAGTAAACTGATGGGAAGATCTGACGGCTGGGATCATCCGGGACAAGGTTGGCCGCCTGGCCATGATTGAAGACGGCGAAAAGAGTGGCCGCGTGGCCAAGGTTGGGGCGCGGCAATGTTGGCCGCGTGGCCAAAGATGCGGGCTGGCTTGATTCTTAAGCTAGGGTTTCTGCATGGTTTTAAGGAAACCATAAGTTACCTATTTTGATGGATTTTGTCATAAATGAGGTATTTCGGGAATCCGGGACAAGTCTTTGCGAGGTTTCTAATTCCTATAAAGTCCTTGTATATTTGGGAAAACCCTAATAAACTCATTTTCAGATCGGGTACTAACAACGGGTAATGAACTCTTTGGCTCTAAACTAGTCAATTGATTTCTCTATTCATTCACCCGTATTCTTACTCTCAAGCCGGAGGGCCTTCACCGGTGAAGCCCCGGCGCAGTTTACGTTTGTTCATTGTGCGCAGATCCGAACGGGGAAGATCTCATTGCTGGATTTATCTGAACCACTAGACGGAGGGCTGATCCGACACGTTTTTTGCATCACTAGTTTGGTTCCATTGCCGGGAAACGTCGTTGGAGAATCTCTGTTCGGAAAACCACAAATTTCCCCATGTCTAGAACTCACGTCGACGGTCGGGAAGCTAGCATTACACCAGACGCTAATCCCAATCCGCCACCTTCTAATGTGGTAAATGACAATGTTCTGAATCAAGGCCTCCCTCCTCCACCTCAGGGAGGCGGGATGCACACCCGTTCCAGAGGTCCGGCGCCTGAAATTTCACACCAGTATGGACGACAGAGACGGACAACTTCACGTCCTCAGCTTACCGAGGCTGGCCCTTCTAGGCCGGCACCAATTGACCAAAGGGAATTGTTACATCAGAATCTCTCAACCCTTCAGCAACTAGCTGATGCTTAGAGAGCTCTTCTAGAATTTGATCCTGACCACTCCTTGGCACCCTTTGCCCAGCCCTCTAGCACGAGAGGAGCTTTGGGAGGCGGAGAAAGAAGTGGCCGAAGGGGGAACACACGCACTGAGGACATACGTCATCAGGAACCGCGTGACGCCCCCCCCCCCCCCCCAGGAAATCGAGCTGCTCCACCAAGCCGACTAGAAGGTCGACTTGGCCCAATTAATCCCGATGGAAAAGATCTGAGGGATCAAATAAACCGTAGGAAAGAGGAGGAGGCAGAATCCCAAGATGTGAGATTTCTAGGAGAAAGGCGGTGATGGCAAAATCAAGATCAAGTCCCGCCCAGACAGGAGCCACCTCGTCATACTCCTCCAAGACGACCTCGTGATGATCTAGACACAAGTCATGTTGTTGGAAGGGGCCGAGACAGAGAAAGAGACAGGCCGAGAAGCTCCCATCACAGCTCAGGGTTCAGTGAGCAGATTATATTGGATTTGCAGGAGAGGGTGGACAATATAGAGATGAACCAGGGGCAGAGGAAGCCGAAAACCGACTACGACGCAATGCGTCCGTTTGCTCAGTGGATAAAGGATTCTCCACCCAATCCCCAGTTGAAGCTTCCCCACCTGGACAAGTATTCCGGCAGTACAGATGCCATGGACCACCTACAATCTTTCGAAGGAATGATGGCCTTGGTTTCCAACAAAGACGATGTACTTTGCAAGGCCTTTGCTAGTACGTTAGTTGGAGCGGCTAGGTCTTGATTTATGGACTTGGAGAGAATCAGCATCAGCTCCTTCTCCAAATTAAAGTCAAGTTTTCTAGAATATTTCGCCACTGCCGGGGCTAAAAAGAAAAGATTATCGGATCTGGCAAACATAGTTCAGGGAAAGAGCGAGTCGACTATGGACTTCTACAATAGGTTCAGAGACTTGGCTGACTCAATAGAAGAGATACTTACAGACAGGGAAATCATAATGTGCTTCTATAATGGGCAGAGATCAGACGAGCTCACCTATGAATTGTCGGTAACAGAACCTCTTACAAAATCTGAGTTGTACCAAATGGCCTACGCGACGGCCACTGCTGAGGAAAAAAAGAAACTGATGTCCGGATACAGAGATCGAGACCGAGAAGGGGAACGTAGGCCACTCACTCCTAACTCGGTCTAGGGTACCAGTGGAAGTGGTAACCAAGGGAAGAACAGAACGAGAACGACCGAGGTCTTCACCCCCCTTACCAAGCCGATTTCCGAGATCATGAACCTGGTGAATCTCCCAAATCCAAAACCCCTTAAAGATAACCCAAAGTTCCCACGAGACACCAGCAAGTACTGTGCCTACCACCGAGATAACGGGCACGAGACGGATAACTGATTTGCCCTAAAGAAAATACTACAGAGGTGGGCCGATCAGGGGAAACTAAATGAATACTTAACAAAGAAAGATAACAAACGTCTGAGAGAGGATGAGAAAATGGATGACCGCGAAGACAGGCTACCTCGGGCAAAACTGATTGGTGTAATTAGGGAGGAAATCCCTTCCAACACCAAGTTAAAAGAGCAGATCTATGAGCTAAGCAAGGTTTACCATATCCCCCCTTGGATTCACAAAAGGGAGGAGGTGATTAGTTTCTCCCCTAACGAGCTGGCCGGAAACAGGGCCATGAGAGAACAGCCGTTGGTCATAACAGGCCGAATCGACAACTGCGAGTCAGAAAGGCTCTTAATAGATTCTGGGGCCGCTAAAGACGTGCTCTATTACAGAACCTTGAAAGAGATGGAGTTGCCAGACACCATGCTGACCCCTTACAATGGGAGACTAGAGGGATTTACAAACCACAAAGGCGAGGCTAAGGGAACCGTAGACTTGGTACTAGAAGTCGGCGAATACCCCTACAAAATATCGGCAACGATTACCTTCATTGTTATGCATTTGGCAAGTGACTACCATGCCATCCTCGGCTCCCCTAGTCAGGGAAAACTAAATGGTTGCCTCCCTCCCTCACCAAAGGGTGAAATTCCCAACCCCAGAAGGTGTAGGATGCGTCCTCGGCAACCCCAAACACTTCTTAGAGCACGTGATGAGGTCAAGAAAGGCAAAAACCAAGATGGAAATTGACGCTCCAGAAAGAAATATTACTATATCGAAGTCGACCACGGTCACTATATCAGCCTCTAACATCGGCGTGATAACAGTAGACATACCTGAGGAATGGGTCGTACTGGATGCTGAAAATGCCATGACAGAGACCGAGGTGACCTACGGGTAGGAAGGATATGGTTGTATCTCCATGAATACAGCTTTGAACGAGCCGAGTGACTCGGGCCTCGCCCTCGTCCCAAGCTCGGGGGCCACAATACCCGCCCACATGGATGCCGAGATTGACAGACTTCTAGATATGGAGAATCTGAGCCTAGAAGGCCAACACAAGGAAAAAGTAAAGAAAATCATCGTGGAAACCTTGGAGTTCAAGGACGGTCCCGAGCTAAGACCAGTCGACCAGTTGGATGAGATCGTCATCAACCCCGACTACCCAGAACAGAAGGTACGAATTGGGAAACAACATTCCCCAGAAGAGAGAGAAGAAATCATCAACCTGCTAAAAGACAACCTAGATGTGTTTGCTTGGAAATTCAAAGACATGGTTGGAGTTAAAGAGGCCATTGCTCTCCACAAACTAGAGGTGGACAGTTTTTTCAAACCCGTCAAGCAAGGACGAAGGGTCTTTTCTATAGATAAAGAACAGGCAATCCAGACCGAGGTGGATAAATTGATGAAGGCTGGGATCATCTGAGAAGAGACATACCCTGAGTGGCTGGCTAATGTCGTAATGGTGAAAAAACTGAACGGCAAGTGGAGAATGTGTGTCGATTTCACAGATCTCAACAAAGCATGCCCCAAGGATAGCTACCCCTACCCAGAATAGACAAGTTGGTCGAATCCATAGCTGGACACCAAACCTTGAGCTTCCTAGACGCTTATTCTGGTTATCACCAGGTCAAATGGCCGAGGACGACATCGAAA
The DNA here is from genome assembly GCA_026119855.1 of Campanula takesimana. Classification (NCBI taxonomy): domain Eukaryota; kingdom Viridiplantae; phylum Streptophyta; class Magnoliopsida; order Asterales; family Campanulaceae; genus Campanula; species Campanula takesimana. Next base: position 1,899,606 of record JAOWBW010000173.1, on the reverse strand, counting down.
AGACCAAGGCCTACCATGACAGCAAGGTAAAGAAAAAGAGTTTTTGAAGTCGGTGACTGGGTACTCAGAAAGATCGAGTCGACACACTTGAAGGCTCAGCAAAATAAGCTCTCTCCGAATTGGGAAGGCCCCTACATCGTCACTCACGTTATCAGATAGGGGACCTATATGCTCAAAACTCCGGAAGGAAAAGAGCTTAAACACCCATGGCATTCAGAGCACCTAAGGAAATACTATCAGTGACTCCTCGGCACCATATCTATCTTTTTTTGCTTTCTAGATTAGATTTCTAGTCTTTTGTTCGTAGCATTTATCAAATTAGATATTCCTTCATTATTATCAATAAAATGTTCCTTTTTGCAACTTTGATTCGTAAGCGCGATCCAAGCATTACTTAGCAATGCCAAGATCGTCATTCTGAATTAAAACCAAGGTTACGACTCAAGACAAGTAGAACCTAACTCTGTCAGCTAGTGCTCTCAAATTTGGGTTAAGATTATTACATCGAGTCCCCACGGCAATTTGAGACTAGCCATGGGTTAGTCCTTACAAAATCGGGCATTTAACGCTCGTCACGGCCCACTTAGGTAAAACAACCACGGCCCGTGAGCAGCCTTAACCGGCTACAACATAATCTCAATGTTCCAGACAATGTTAAGACATCTCAAACCGAGATAAAACAACATGAATGGATGACGAGATAACACTTGACCGCAGCTATCAAGAAGACGGGTTAATTCACACCTTAAACCGAGGTAGACGAATCCTCAAGAAACGACAAAAACAAAGTGTTTAGACTCCCCCAAACACCCGGGGCCGAGTCACACAAATACTTGAAAAACAACAAAGATCTAAGTGTTTGAACTCCCCCAGACGATGCTGGGCCGAGTCATGCAAATATTTGACAACAAAAACTAATTGTATCAAATGGCTTCACCGGCCTTACATCACAAAAACAACATTAATCCACACCGGCATTAGCATCCGCCGCGGCTCTTTCCAAAAGCTTTTCAAAGTTATTAGGATCCAATTCTGGTGGGTCCCAAATGGGCCTGTTAGCCTTTCGATCCCGAGCCTTGATGATCCTTAAAGCGCCTTCAGAAAATAGGACCATAGAGTGAGCCGCCCTTGCCTCCACACTATAAGCATCTTGCTGGAAAAGACGAGCACATTTCTTCAACGGCACGTTAACTTCTGGATCGATGTAGAGAAGATGAGTCAAATTAGACCAGGCATCATTGTACACCGTGCCGACACGGTCGTTCAAATCCTCCCTAAATTGGGGCCCCTTCTTGTAAGCTTCAACAACGGCTTTCTCCCTTCCCAACACGCTCTCCTCCAAACGAGCATATCGGTCTTCTAACAGAGCAAGTTTTTCCTCAGCTGTGGCTTTCTCAACAGCGAGCATCTCAACCCTTTTCCTTTTCTGCCTCGACAACGGCTTTTGAAGACGACAGATATTCGTTCAAAGTAGTCAACTCGGCCTTAGCCTGACGTTGCAGAGTATCGAGAGAGGCCTTTTCCTTCTCCAAGGCAATCACCCTACCATTAAGATCACCGTTAAGATCTTTGAGCTTCCCCACCTCGGCTTCTCTTTCCTTCAAAGATTCGTAGACTTGTCGATACATGGTGTAATCGACCTGTGCAAGGGAAGCAAGCTGCAAAAAAGGAAAAGTGAGCAAATGGAGGGAGAGTGCAAAGAAGCCGGGATAACCAGAAATAGTACCTCGCTAAGTATCAAGCCCTTGCGGTTCAACATTTGTTGAGAGGTGAGTCTCTCGGCAGCCAGCTTATCTATGGTATCGACATTCATAGCCCTTTTAATCACTGGGCCCCCCTTCTTTAGTGAAAGACCTGACCGAACCGACACGTCTAAGCCCGACAGGATGGAGACTTCACCAAAATGCTCCACCCAGTGTTTCACCTCGTCATCAGAAGTAACAGGGGCAGAAGCAGAGTCAGGGGTAGGAGCCACCCTCTTTGCGGACCGATCACGGGTCTCGACCTCCCTGGACCTTTTCTGGCGACCGCGAACATCTCTCTGTTCCACCTCGATCATTTCCTGAGCGTCCTGCCCCTGGTCCTGACTTTCAGTCTGGTTATCTGAAGGGGCTTGCTCGGTCTCGGGGACTACATCTTTGGTACCCCCACTAGCCTCCTCGATGACTCGGTCCGACAGAGGAACGGTTGAGGCTTCCTTATTTTGGAGCAGCGCCTGCCTAGCGTCCATATCGGCATGACGTTTTTCCAAGGCAGGGGCCCTCAATCTTTCCTTCTTCAATCTGGCCGCCTCAACAGGATCAACTTCATCGATCTCAATCTTGTTTATTTGTTCCATAGTCAAAACTGCACAGAAGATAAATATCAGACCGAGACGAGACAAAAATCAGGAAGGAAAAAAGAGCAAGGTGTGATAATTACAGCCTATCGTGTCTTTAGTCTTAAGACAAATGTTGTTCTGTTCTCGACAACGCACGCACTCATGAAGAAAAACAAATTTTGGGTGGACAATCCAATCAGGAAACCTATTCCCCCGCAAAACATCCACCTTGGGCACAATGCCGTCAAGAGGCCTCTTCATCAACCCGGCTTGGACATAGTACCGAGGATCTCTTTCCAGCTTACTCCAATCCAGGGTACCAAGGTTAGAAAATTCCTCAAGTTTGGCGATCAAGTCGTCGCTCCATTCAGGCTTATGGATCTTAGTAGGACGACACGGAACATAATCCGGAACAGCAAACTCCCATCCAAAATGGGACTCTACTCTAATCACATGGGCTTTCCACCCAGACACTTTACTGGCAGTGCCAGAAATAGGGGAGATGATTTTGGGTTTGGAAGAGTCCGACTTAATGGTTAAAGTCCTCATAGCCTTGTTAAAACTCACGTTGAAAAAATGATTAAAGGCAGACATACAAGGCTCGAAGTTAAGACTACGGCACAATACGATGAAACTGACCAAATATCGAATGGCATTGGCACCGATATGAGCCGGCACGATCTCCCAAGACTCCAAGAATTCGTTGATAAAGGGATCAAGAGGGAGCCTTAAACCTAGCTGAAACTGCTTGAAGAAAAACGAAACGACTGCCTGATCATAATAAAAATTATGGGCTTTTTCATCGGTGTCCAAAGGAACGGCTTTACTATAATACAGGCGATATTCATCACGATCTATTCCATATCTGGAATACAGAGCCTCTAACATCTCTTCTCCAGGTTTAGGATGTCTGTCTACAACAGGACCTGACTTCCCCATTTTCTTACTCGTTGTCCTAGCATCGGCACCACGTCTCGGCCTGGAAACACTGGCATCAAAGTGGTCCACTATCCTATCAGAAGTGCTCTCCCTGGCCATACCTGTAGAAGAAGCAGAGGGGTTAGACTCATCGATAAACCTTGATAAGGCCATACTCCCCCCCCAAATCGACTACTGGGACCGAGGAGGTTGCACCCTCAAGACGAGATCGAATCAAGGACTTGTCTTTTACATAGAATAAATAAATATGGTCAAGGACCTTATCCTTATTATCAAAGACAATCATATCGGCATCATCACCCTCCCTAACTCTTGGGGTATAAAATCCAGATGGATACCTCAGATCTTCCCTAGGTGACCCCCTCGAATACAGGATATCTCCCACGGCTAGCAACGACAACATATTCCAATGCCCATTTGATTTAATGTAAATCCTATTGTTTCTTTGATAGAAACCATACAAGGGGTTTGTACCCGAAGTCGGAGGACCAGACATTAGAAGATGGTGAAAGTTCAAAGAATATAGCTAAACTGAGCAATGGCTGACGAAGCAATAAAACCTTCAAAGAAATGCCCGGAACCCTAACTATGGAAAATCGACAGAAGTAAGGGTGAAAAATACCTTAAAAATGGAAAGGGGTCGGAGAAAGCTAGTCGAAAGGCCGCCTTAAACACTTTGGTCGAAGCAGATTGATGGGATTCGCGTCAAGAGCAGAGTTATCGGTTGATTCGCCGGCGGCAGGTACACTACTCAGGCAAAGAATTTGAAAATGGGATATTTTCGAGGGTTTATTTTGGGAGTGTATATAGACGGGTCGAAAATTTATGGATCCGGGTTTGACCCTGTTCTGGCCCGCGACCCATGGGCTGCACGTACACCCATGAACCCATCATGACTCGCATTTAATGGGCTACGATTTTGAGGTGAATGTCCCATCATCAAAACACGTACACCATTTAAGATAAGAGGAAGGACAAACGATTGAAGTGACCTAACCGCCGTTCGAAAAACACGAACAGACTGCCAATGCTAGATTGACACGTGGAAAGCCGAGACCTACAGCGGAAATGCCAGTCGGCTTCGTAAAGCATAAACATTTCGGATGGTTAGGACGACACTGAAGGTTTCAGCGCATGGCCGTAACCGACACCACGGCAATGGACCGACATCCCCAATGGTATCGAAGAATAAGGCGAGACCAAGATGACAAAAGTTTAGGGGTAGGTCGAGATCAGGAGGCGGTTGCATTCATGGTTGAACAACAGATACAAATGCATTCCATGCCGACATGTCATCAAGGATCAGGCGATCGGCATTACTTTAAGACGACATCATGAAAAAGGTAGTGTTAATGAGATGAAAATCAAGGTCATGCAGGATGCAAGGAATTCAAGCCATGAAGTCAAATCACAATCAGAACAAAGGTGTCTGAAAGGATAAAATCCCACTATATATATATAACAAAAAGGACCCCCACAACAAGGCCGGGGGCCTGACCTATACAACAAAAAAAAAAAAAGAGAAAAGACTATTCGATCATCCTAACTAAAGATTCAAGAAAGACCATAATCTTGATCTTGATCCTCGTCATCCTCCTCCCACTCAACATCTCCATCATACCCATGTTCATCAATAATGAAGGGTTCTGGGTCATCTTCTTCATCTTCATCATCATCCTCGTCCTCATCCTCTGACTCTTCTGCATCAGAATCATTGTCAGAGAATTCATCAACGAGGTCCGGCTCCGAGTATTCGCCATTACTATCGGACGGTGATTCTTCCGCCGGAAAAGATGAACGTTTCTTGGATGGAAACATTGAACCATCGCTGCTCGAAGAGTCATAGTTCTCAACTTGATTTTCTGATTCTGTGCTCACTTCTTCTGGGAATGCATCATCGTATTTCCTCTTTGGAGCCATCTTTGAATTTTTCGTGAAATTTGGAATGTTCTTGAAGAATTCTGGAAAGTGAAGGTAAGATGGAAAACAACTAATAGACAGATCATCTATTTATACCCCTAAAATGTGAGGGGGTGGGGAGTTTATCAATTCTACTCATAATTGGAGTGCAATTAATGAAGCTGCAAATTCCAAGAAGAATAATGATTTCACCTGAAACAAATCTACGGTGACGTCAGCAAATCAGTCAGATCAAAAATTTGGTGGCTACAAGTCAAATCAATATAAATGAAGTGCAAAGGAAGTATAAGGGTCACAGTTCCTACTCGGCATGCCGAGATAGAAACTCGGGGGCCACTGAACGACATAAACCGACTTGGGTAAAGGGGACCCATAAACTCTAGGCTCACATACTATAAGGCCCATCCAAAGAGGCCCACGATCTTATATGCCGACATACATTACGCCGAACAGGCAGCCCTTGCCTAGGCCGAGGTCCAATAAACCTAATCCATAGCCGACCTCTTTGAAGAGGCCGAGATAGATGACGGGCCGACTTACCAGTCAAAACCTCCCATTATCACAGGGAGTCCACTTACAGAGTTTGATTACAACTCTAACAGTGGAGATCCTTATTTGAACAAGGATATCTCTTCTACAAGACAACTGGGATACCACTCATCCTTATCCGGAGTCTATCTCCAAGGAATACGAGTCCCACAGTAATACGGGCTCCCTGGCTTTCTTAACAAGTTAGGACTCATTCACCAGCGCCTATAAAAACAGGTCCTCACAACAGGAGACGGGTAATTAACTCTTTGGCTCTAAACTAGTCAATTGATTTCTCTATTCATTCACCCGTATTCTTACTCTCACGCCGGAGGGCCTTCGCCGGTGAAGCCCCGGCGCAGTTTACGTTTGTTCATTGTGCGCAGATCCGAACGGGGAAGATCTCATTGCTGGATTTATCCGAACCGCTAGACGGAAGGATGATCCGACAATTTTTTAGCAGCATCAGTTCCTAACACATCAAGTATCAACCATGAATTTTCCTCTGATTTTAGGAGTATGTTAAGGTGTCCAAACAAGGCATGCAAGATAAAACTTTCAACAGCCAGATCTGACAGACATTCATGCATCCATAAAAGACTCACTTTTTGCATCATGAAAACGAGGGGATCATGGGAAATAACAGACATTAAAGTTGTTACTAACATCTCAAAGTTTAGATCTGGAAAGTTTCAAGGAAATCCAGAAAGTTTAAGTCACACAAAATACCTCTGACATTTTGGTGTCAGAACAGGGAGTATGCTAATCTGAGAACAGAGAGTTGAAACAAAAAATGGAAAGAACCTCTTCCACTCAGGGTAAAAATATTATATTTACATGATAATTTTCCTCTGTTTGTCTAGAACAAACCATATTTTGTGGTCTAAGATCAAAAAGCACGTTTGCTATGCATAAAGAGAGCAACAAGACAGAAAGATACAGACTGACAGATTGCTGGAAATCCACACAAGGCATGAAGATACTCATGAAAACCCCCTCAAATGGGATGATATGGACATGAGACCTTTAACATACATACATCCACATATTAAAAATGCAAAACAACACCCATTCATGCTTTTAACTCAGATTACATGATGGTTAACATGTAGAGAAAACAAGTCATGGACAGATTTGGAGGTTTTAAAGAAAGCATCATGTTCATCTTTTGGAAGACCTCCCCAAATCATCTTGTATCAACACTAACATGAAAATATGAACAATATGCACATTATTTACAGTAGGAAACAACTCAAGAGTCCAAGATCATCATGAACACTCATTTGGACATGAACATAGCAAAAGTAGCAAATATTACATTGATGTTTCCCAAATGGAGGTCTAGCCTAACAAGTGGCTAGACCTCTTTACAAATCACATAGAGATCTACATTTTACATAGATGAATCTTACAAGAACAAGAGATTACCTAGATGTGCTTACTTTGCTTCCAAGGGAAGGCTTTTTTTTGTTGTTGTTTTCTTAAGGTGTTTGCCTTGATTGAGAGAGTGTTTGAGTGAGTTGTTTGCTTTGCTTTGTGTAGTGTTTAGGGTGGGATTATGGTGGTGATATGGTGGTGTTGTGGTGGTTTGTGGACAGAGGTTTGAGAGATCTTGTTGTGCTTATAGAGAGCAAGAGTGTGGTGTGTATCATCTATGATAAATGGATGAGGGAGGTGAGTATATGGAGGAAGGAGGTGGAAAATGACCTTAGGCCACCCTTGCTAGGCTTAGGAGCCATTTTAGGGGTCAGCTACCCGGGTAGGAGCAGCTGGGAATGATCAACATCATGACTTTTGTGGCCAAGTTGCTGAAGAACAAACTGCTGGTCTGATCTTCCCAAACCAGCCGTACGGTTGGATCTGGCTGCCAGGGGGATCTGATTTTACCACGTGTCGCGCTCTGGTTGGACAATGGTCTACTTGATTGACCATCCACGTGTTGCCATTAGCTGGATGGTGGTTGGTCATCATCATTTATGCTTTGAATTTTTAACGTAGATGATCACAATTCCTGCTCCGGTATTGGTTCCGCAACAGTCTAAGTTTTGTCCGAGTGTGCGCACAACGGTGTCCCGGTTGTCCGCGGTCCCAACATGGAAGTTGCTTGAAATAATCTTGTGGTTACGTACGTCTATCTGAAATATGTTAATGAGCAAGGAATGACAATTATACATTTTTAAGTGCGTAGAATGGATAATAACGAGCAGTTCTAAGGGTGCGGGCCCCGTTTTCGGGTCCCGCCACTCAAAAATTTAAGTACATGCATGTTTACTCGCTTTTCGCTCTGATCATGAATTTGAAGTCTGTTAATCCATTTAATGCACCGATAAGGCTCACGGCACTCCCGCATAGCCAAATCGAGGGCTCTATGTCAATTTTAGTTAGACCGAAAAAGGGTTTGATGAGAGGTGCGAGATCGGGGTATCTACAAGAAGAGTTTTCAAGGTTGAGACCCGTTTTCAATGATGGATTGGGGAGTTTTTATATTTGAAAATGTGTGTTTTTTTTGGAGCCAAACGGAGTCTCCAAGAAATCTTTCCTGGGCAAAATCATGTATAATGAGCAAGGGATAGATTCTTGGGCAGAATCTGTAACTGACACACCCCAGAAGCGCGCGCATCCCACTTAGGCGATGGAAGGCATGCGCGTATGGCCTCAATGGGAGGAGGCGCGCGACTCTGAAAGGCGAATTTTGACAGAATAGACTAGAAAGTTAGAATTGTTATTCAGTTTAGTCCCTGGACTTAACGGAGCCCGTCTGGAACTTGACCAAAGTAACAGAAACTAACAGAAAACACTTAAAAGAGGGAGGAAGACAAAATCAAGTGTGCAATCGGGGTGAGTGGTCCAAGTCAGGGTATCTACAGAGCCCCTCGGTGGCGTGGATTGCAAAGAAAACGCGGCGACGAAAGAAAGACATCCGTCTAGGACATTACCAAGAAAAAAGAAAAGACTTGATAAAAGCAAGAATTTGAAATTATAAGGGATAGAGGTGCGCTCCCTGTATGAGCGGCTTGGTTGATAATAAAAGGTTCGGTGGCATGAAGCGGCCCACCGTGGCCGACAGCGGGACCTGGGGGTCCGTTTGCTGGAAGCGGGATCCGTTTGCTGGTAGCGAGATTCGTTTGCTGGAAGCGAGACCTGTTTGCTGGTAGCGAGATCCGTTTGCTGGAAGCGGGACCTGTTTGCTGGTGGCGAGATCTGTTTGCTGGAAACGGGACCTGTTTGCTAGTAGCGAGATCCGTTTGCTGGAAGCGGGACCTGTTTGCTGGTGGCGAGATCTGTTTGCCAGAAGCGGGACCTGTTTGCTGGTAGCGAGATCCGTTTGCTGGAAGCGGGACCTGGAGGACCGTTTGCTTGAGTGCGGGACCCAGAGGACCGTCTGCTTGAATAGCAGGTACCGAGGGACCGTTTGCTTGAATGCAGGACCCAGAGGACCATCTGCTCAAATGCGGGACCCAGGAACCATTTGCTTGAGTGCGGGACCCAGAGGACCGTCTGCTTGAATAGCGGGTACCGAGGGACCGTCTGCTTGAATGCGGACCCAGGGACCATTTGCTTGAATGCGGGACCCAGAGGACAGTCTGCTCGAATGCGGGACCCAGGGACCGTCTGTTTGAATGCGGGACCTAGAGGACCGTTTGCTTGAATGCGGGACCCAGACGACCGTTTGCTTGAATGCGGGACCCGGATGACCGTTTGCTTGAATGGATGTAGATTTTTCTTGATGAGGAGGTGGTGATTTTTGTGGCTCACCCAGACCAAGTTGTTGCCGTGAGTCGCTCTTGATGTTGACTGTTTGACTTTGACTTTTTGGTGGGGTACAGGCACAGTTGACTGCGGAGTGCTTTCTGCTGGGGATGAATTGTCAAAACTAATCTTTTAGAATTAAAGAAGGACATCCTAACTTTTTTTTTTTAGTGAGAATTCCTGTCCTACTTTCAATTTTAGACATGCCTTAAGGGCGGACCAAATTAAAGTGTGCCCAACTGGGTGCTCAAGGATTGGAGCTGCATCTTGATTTGGGCGGAAATTTCTTGCATAGTTTTCCTGACAAGGATTTTCTGAAATGATCCTGGATTGGGAAGCGCGCGCCTCCCTTTGTAGGCATGTAATGCATGCGCTTTGCGCACCGTGACGGGTGGCGCGCACGTCTGGGGGGCGGAATTCTAGGCTTGACTTTTACTGGCCAAAAGATCCACCAACAGCTATAATATCAGCTTCTGGTCGACAATTTGATTTTAACAGCTCTCTTCTGCCATATTTGAACACCATTTTATTGCCCAATTTTGCTTGTGATCTTCTTTCCCATGGCCTCTAACCTTTTTATTCTTGATGCCGAGGTTGTTAAGAGTTACGAGAAGGATTTGTCGACCTTCGTGTATTCTTCAAGACTCATCCCAAAATGCTTTTATCAAAGATTTCGGTTTCGAATTCTTTTTACTTTGCAGACATTGAAGCCGGATTGGATTTGTTGAAGGCTGCTGCAGCTTCTTGGGATTGTGATAGCCATACATTCAACTTTTCGGCTAATGAAGGTGCCGACTGTCGATGATTTGGGGCCATTCTTGGTATGCCTTTAGTTGGTCGGATTGCCGTCCCTAAGTATCACCGCGGTGTTGTTGACTCTTGGTTGACCTTCTGAATCTCCCTGTTGGAGAGGTAAAGAAGATGATGCACGGGACGTTGTTGACATAACTGAGCTTCCGAGTTTTTCAGCTTGCATTCGGAAGATGTCGCGGTTCAGTCTTCAAGAGAAATGCCATGGTTGTTTGTATTTTCAGCGAGGTTCTGTTTGTCGCTCTCTGGGTACTGCGGATGCGCAGTTGGCTGAGATTGTATTGGGCAGGCGAAGGAGCAACAATTCAGTATAATCCCTCTCATAGTGGGGGAAACTTTGCATGGTGTCACGACCCGAAATATAGGCTCTATTTTATTAGTAATTAAATGATTTTCATTTAAATTATTTGCTTATTTATTTATTTAAATTATTATTTATTTAAATAATTATGTGTGCAATTTATGTGTTATAATAATTTGTGCCTAGCATTTTACTTGAGTTATTTGGGCTAGTGTAGAAGTGTTGGGTCTTAATTGTTAGTATGGAGTAGTGTGTGTGTGTAGAGTGAGAGAGGGGGCCTAAGTGTAAGTTTTTAAATTAATTTTCCTACTCCCTCCCTACTCCTCATCTTCTCCCTCACCCCATTCTCCTCCCAGCACTCTTCTCTCTCTCCCTCTCAAAAAGGTAAACATTTTCTTCTCCTTCTTCTCTCTTCATTTTCTCCTTCTTCCTCTCATCTTCTCTCATTTCTTAAAACTTGAACATTGTTTAGATCGTCGATAGGATCGTAGGAAGCCAAAAAGATTTGAATTCCGTCAACTTTGGAAATTCCGGGTAAGTTACTTTTCCCCCTATTTTATGCTAGAAATGCTATTCCATGTTTATTTGATGTTATGAATGCCATTTATTGCATCTTGGGTTTGATTTGGGAGTGATTGGCATTTATTCATATTTTTGGAGAATTTGGTATTTGAATCTTGTGTTGGGTTTCTAGATTGTGTTATTTAGCCCCATTACAAGCCTATGATTTTGTTGGTTCATAGTTGTGTATTTGCTAGCCTTGGTTCCAAGTATTTGTGAAATGGTGAAAGATTTGTTGGTTTGAGTTTTGGTTTGAAATGGTGGAAACCCAGGATTTTGGCCGAAATTGCCTTTCCGGGCAAGGAGGCGCGCGCATCCCTCCCTTAGGAGGCGCGCGCACCCTTATGTCCTTCTTGATCAAATGCTTATGTCCTTTGGAGGCGCGCGCATCCTCCCTTAAGGAGGCACGCACCCTCTCCTTCTCTCAACTCGATCTTCCAACTGATCTAGGAGGCGCGCGCACCCCTCCCTTAGGAAGGCGCGCGCACCCCCCCTCCCCTGTTATGAGATTTATTCCCCTTTTTGGTCCAATCTTTCGAGAGTCGTATTTGGTTCATGCGAACTCCGTTTTAAGCGTATAAATTACCGTTTTAAAGCTCTCCTTAGCTCTTCGATATGAGTAAGTAAATTTGGTAGAGTTGCTCGAATTAATTGGACCCTTTGTGTCAAATGTGATATGTGAATTTCGTTATCTTTGTTAAGATTGTTGGAACACGTTAATTGTGTGTCGTTGGTTCATTTCACTTTCTTGGTGACTAATTGGAATGGTTCCCTACTTTGGAACCTTAAGTTGTTCATTCATGCTAAATTATTATTACTTAGCATTATTTGAAAGTCCAGCTGGTATTTTGTGGTGTTTGGGCGATGGGAAAGATTATAATGGCAAAGCCAAGTCCATTATAATGTTGACCATTGTTTTGCCCCCTTCTTTACCCCTTCTCCAGATTGGCCTTGGAAAGGATAAGTCAGCGTTCCTTTGTGAATGTATCTGGCTAGCGGGCATGACTTTTGTGTCATGGTCTTGTCCCTTGTGACACTTTTATGGTTATTGGTTCCGGTACCGGGGTTTTCTTTCGGCTTTCATGCTATTATGAAGATGATGATTGGTTGATTATTGAAGCTGCGCAGCGATCCTTTATTTGGATGTTCCGTTTGGAAAACCTTGGCTATATCCTTTGTTATGTGTTTTTTCCGCTGCTATCTGTTATATGATAATTGCTATGTGCTATATGATATTATCATTGCTTATTGCTTATTGCATCATAGCATGTCATGTAGTTGCATTAGTAACTTATTAAGATTTCTCACCCCCTTTTCTTTTATCTTTGTTTTTCCTTAACCCCCCCCCAGGTGCTAAGGATTAGTCTCGCTGATCACGAGATAGAGGACGTCGAGTGTGGATCTGTTCTTTGGGGAAGGTTGATATAGGTTGGTTTCCATTATGTAAATGTGTAACCATTTTGGGTAGTAGTACCAAACAATGACGTCTGTAAGAATTGTATATTTTTACTTGTTGGCATAAACTTGTGGAAGTTTATGATAGTAGTATTTGGCTTTTATCAAACTTTGATTTGTAAAACTTTGGATCACCCCTTTTTGTATCAAATGGAATTTTTAACTTCGGTATTTTGGAGTTTATTGTTAGAGTCGACGTCCAGCTCGCGGTCTCGGGCCCGCGGGGTTCCGGGGTCGCGACAGTTGGTATCAGAGCCATGGCATTAGCTCTATGTATAAGTCTAGGTGGATTAGTATGACCTAGGTGGGTAGTAGTGTGCGGAGTGATTAACGGTTGATGTCTTATGCAGGTATTACTCGCAATGTCTGGAAGAAGAAATAGAGGAGGTGCTAGTGGGGCACAGAATCAGAATGATACAAGGGATGAATCCCGTGCCATGTTTCAAGGCATGTTTGAGGCGGCCATGAAGGCCATACATGATCAAGGTCCGAGGGTAGAACAAGCACCACCTCGTTATGGATTGGAACAATTTCTGAAGTTGAAACCGGTTGAATTCAATGGGGAACCCGATGTTCGGAAAGCTGAGTTGTGGATTGAGTCTATGGAGAAGATTTACGATGTATTTGGGTGTTCGGATGAGGACAAGGTCCGGTTCGCGGCTTACAAGCTTGCGGGAGCCGCCGAACATTGGTGGAAAGGTATTAAAGCTACTTGGGATGATACTCGCACGGTGTATGCGTGGGAGTTGTTCGTGCGTAAGTTCAGAGAGCATTTCATTCCGGTTGTTGATTAGAATCGAAAGGAGATTGAGCTACTCAACTTGGAGCAGGGTGTTGTCTATAGCACAATACTCGGCTAAGTTCATAGAATTAGCCCGGTATTGCGACTATTTGGTGAGGACCGAGGAACAAAGGGATATGAGATTTATTCGGGGATTGAAGACCTCCATTCGTACTCAACTGATTGCTCAACGGATAGTGACTTTTCAAGATGCGGTGGACCGAGCCTATTTGATAGAGCAAGATATCGGGAACACAAAAGGAGACTGAGGTAGCTACCCGAGTAAGCAAGGACTCAAGGCAAGCCTCAACACCGTTCCGATAACCGAGGTAACTTTGGGGGACAATCTCAGTCCCGAGGGCAACCGAACCCAAGGAACCCGGGTACCACTTCCGGGAACCAGGGAGCCAAATGAGGAAGCCTTGTACCTTTTGTCAGAAGGTAGGCCATGCGGAGATAGGTGTTGGAAAAAGCAAGGCAAGTGTACCAATTGTGGTGAAATGGGGCACTTTTGCGAGAGAGTGCACGAGGTACCGAGGACAAGCATCCGGGTCAGGAGTTGGTAATACTCAAGGTCAGAAAAGGGATGTTACCGGGAAACCCAAGGTTCAAGGGAAGGTTTATTGCCATGAATCAACAACAAGCTACCGATGATCCATCCGTTATCGGAGGTATGTTTATGTGTCTAATGTGAGCGCGCAAGCGTTAGTAGATCCAGGATCATCTCATTCATACATTCTGTGCAATTTGCTTCTATGTTAAATGCGCATTTGAGTCTTTACCGTACGTGCTAGAGGTGTCGACCCCTATAGGAGAATGCTTGATTTCTGATCGAGTCTTTCGTGCTTGTGATGTGGTTATTTGTGGCCGTGTCCTTTGTGCGGATTTGGTAGTTCTTCCTATCCAACTTTGATGTCATTTTGGGTATGGATTGGTTGAGCAAGTTTCATGCTTCTGTTGATTGCCGTAAGAAAACTGTTACTTTTTTCTATTCACGATGTGCCTAAGTTTGTGTTTGAGGCTAGTCCTCTGGGTAGAAAGGTTCGCTTAATTTCTTTTATAAAAGCGAGAGAATTTTTGCATAGTGGTTGTGAGGGGTATTTGGCTAGTGTTCTTGATACTAGGAAAGAATCCCTAGTTTGGATAGTGTTCGGGTAGTTCGGGAATTTCCCGATGTTTTCTCTACCGTGTATGATATGCTCCCGATCGTGAGATTGAGTTTTGTATAGATCTTTTGCCGGGTACGGCTCCGATTTCGAAAGCGCCTTATAGGTTAGCTCCCGCAGAGTTGAAGAAATTAAAGTTCAGTTGCAAGAGTTGCTTGATCGAGGGTTTATCCGCCCTAGTGTTTCCCCGTGGGGAGCACCGGTTTTGTTCGTGCGGAAGAAAGATGGTTCCTTGAGATTGTGTATCGATTACCGGAAGTTGAATCAGGTTACAGTGAAGAATAAGTATCCTCTACCGCATATTGATGATTTATTTGATCAGCTTAAAGGTCCGTGTTTTCTCTAAGCTTTATTTGAGGAGTGGGTACCATCAGTTGAAGGTTCGATCGGAGGATATTGCGAAGACTGCTTTTCGCACTCGTTATGGTCATTATGAGTTCTTGGTTATGCCGTTTGGGTTGACTAACGCGCCGGCGTGTTTATGGATTTGATGAACCGTGTTTTCCATCCCTATCTTGATTCGTTCGTGGTGGTTTTCATCGACGACATTCTTGTTTATTCGAAATCTCGAGAGGAGCATGAACAGCATTTGAGGACATTTTATCCGTTTTTGCGAGGGAGAAATTATTTGCGAAGTTTAGTAAATGCGAATTTTGGCTCGAGAAGGTGTCATTTCTGGCATGTGATTTCTAAAGATGGGATTTCTGTGGATCCGTCTAAGATTGAAGCTATAGTGGATGGAAGAGACCCGAGTCAGTGACCGAGATTCGTAGTTTTCTGGGTTTAGCCGGTTATTACCGAAGTTTATTGAAGGTTTTCGAGGATTGCTACTCCGATGACTCAGTTGACCGGAAGAACGTTCCGTTTGTGTGGACCGAGAAATGTGACAAGAGTTTCGAGGAATTGAAGAAGAGGTTGACTACCGCACCGATCTTGACTTTGCCTAATGGGAGAGATGGCCTAGTGATTTATAGTGATGCCTCGAAAGAGGGTTTGGGTTTTGTGTTGATGCAGAATGAGAAAGTAATAGCGTATGCTTCGAGGAAGTTGACCCCTAGTGAACAAAATTACCCGACTCATGATATGTTAGCGGCTATTGTTATTTGCGTTGCACAAATGGAAGCACTACCTTTACGGGCGAAGTTTGAGATTTTTACGGATCACAAGAGTTTGAAGTACCTTTTCTCCAGAAAGAGTTGAACAACCGACAGCGCCGATGGATGGAATTGTTGAAGGATTATGATTGTACGATTTCTTATCATCCGGGGAAGGCGAATGTGGTAGCCGATGCGATTAGTAGGAAATCTTATGTGGCTTCGATGATGGTTCGAGAGTGGAAAATGCTTGAGGATGTTCGGGATTGGTCTCCTCGTGAATCGAGACATGGGGCTATTTTTGCGAATATTAGGGTGTCTCCGACCCTAATTCAGAGGATAAAAGAGGCTCAGAAAGAGGATCCCGAGTTGATGAAGATAATGGGTAAATTGAAGGAAAAGAATTTCGAGGATTTTTCTATTAGCCCGGTGGAGTGTTTTTGACTTTCCGTGGTCGTTTGTGTGTTCCGGTTGTTGATGGAATTAAACAGAGAGTTCTTGATGAGGGTCACAAATCGAGGTATACTATTCATCCGGGTAGTACGAAGATGTATCAGGATTTGAAGCAGCAATTTTGGTGGATTAATATGAAAAGGGAAATAGCCGAGTATGTATCGAGGTGTTTAACTTCTCAGCAGGTCAAAGCCGAGCATCAGAGACCCGGGGACTACTTCAGCCGTTAGAGATTCCCGAGTGGAAATGGGAGCATGTGACTATGGATTTCGTTACGGGACTGCCTCGTACCCGTAGGAAGTTTGACAGTGTTTGGGTAATAGTGGATAGATTGACCAAGAGCGCCCATTTCTTGCCTATTGATATCAGATATTCGATGGAGAAGCTTGCGACCCTTTATTGATGAGATTGTTAGATTGCATGGGGTTCCGGTTAGCATCGTGTCAGATCGAGACCCGAGGTTTACTTCTAGATTCTGGAAGGCGTTTCAGGAAGCTTTGGGTACAGATTTGCGATTCAGTACAGCTTTTCATCCTCAGACCGATGGTCAATCCGAGAGGACTATTCAGATTTTGGAGGATATGTTGCGAGCGTGTTCGATAGACTTCTCTGATTCTTGGGATTCGCACCTACCGTTAGCGGAGTTCTCTTACAACAACAGTTATCAGGCTAGTATCGAGATGGTTCCGTTTGAGGCTTTGTATGGAAGAAAGTGTAGATCGCCTATTTGTTGGGATGAGGTTGGTGAAGCGAAAGTTTTGGGTATTGATTTGCTTCGGGATTCAGTTGAGAAAGTTAAAGTTATTCGGGATAGAATGAAGACAGCCCAGAGTCGACATAAGAGCTACGCAGACAACCGAAGGCGAGATCTTAGTTTTCAGGTTGGTGATTTGGTATTCTTGAAGGTATCTCCGAAGGTGGTATCCGTCGTTTTGGGAAGAAAGGCAAATTGGCTCCGAGGTTTATTGGTCCGTTTGAGATTTTGGGAAAGGTTGGACTTCTGGCGTATCGTCTTGTGTTACCGCCATCTTAGACCGGTTGCACAACGTCTTTCACGTTTCTATGCTTCGGAGTACGTTCATGATCCGTCTCATGTGTTACCGAGGAGCACCGGAGGATATTGAGCCAGATATGAGTTATGAGGAACGACCGGTTCGGATCTTAGATTCCAAGGTCCAAGAGTTGAGGTCAGAGTATTGCGTTGGTTCGAGTTCTTTGG
Organism: Campanula takesimana; assembly: GCA_026119855.1. Classification (NCBI taxonomy): domain Eukaryota; kingdom Viridiplantae; phylum Streptophyta; class Magnoliopsida; order Asterales; family Campanulaceae; genus Campanula; species Campanula takesimana. The sequence continues at coordinate 1,882,309 of JAOWBW010000173.1, read as the reverse complement.
AGGAATCATAATATCGAGGAGTCGACGTGGGAGCTTCGTGATGAGATCGAGAGGAAATTTCCCGTGGCTTTTTGTTTAAGGTAAGTCTCGTTAAAATTCGGGTCGAATTTTCTTTAAGGGGGGAGTGAATGTCACGACCCGAAATATAGGCTCTATTTTATTAGTAATAAATGATTTTCATTTAATTATTTGCTTATTATTTATTTAAATTATTATTTATTTAATATTTATGTGTGCATTTATGTGTTATAATAATTTGTGCCTAGCATTTTACTTGAGTTATTTGGGCTAGTGTGGAAGTGTTGGGTCTTAATTGTTAGTATGGAGTAGTGTGTGGTGTGTAGAGTGAGAGAGGGGGCCTAAGTGTAAGTTTTTAAATTAATTTTCCTACTCCCTCCCTACTCCTCATCTTCTCCCTCACCCCATTCCTCCTCCCAGGACTCTTCTCTCTCTCCCTCTCAAAAAGGTAGAACATTTTCTTCTCCTTCTTCTCTCTTCATTTTCTCCTTCTTCTCTCATCTTCTCTCATTTCTTAAAACTTGAACATTGTTTAGATCGTCGATAGGATCGTAGTAAGCCAAAAAGATTTGAATTCCGTCAACTTTGGAAATTCCGGGTAAGTTACTTTTCCCCC